>JBAMBM010000097.1:600000-830936 GCA_037043425.1 Hirtodrosophila duncani
ATCAATGAGTGACCTGAACGTGCTTAAAGCTTAAGAGGTGGAAGGGGGATATAAGCAGCCGCTGTAGCGCTTTTTTGCATTGTTGGGATATGAGCTTAACACTCGAATTGTTTTGATTCAGTCAACGGAAAAATCGCTCATTTGTTAGAGTCACTCATTTGATGCGGCTGTAGCAAAAAGGTTTTCTTCTACCTATTCAAGCAATGATCATAGGAGCGCATACTTTTGAGTGTGTCGAATATTGACGAGTATCAGTACGAGTATCTTATAATCGGAATATTGACTAGAGCGTTCTTACTTGCTTTTGTACTAAAAAAGGGGCGGTAACGGGTTGCGGCACGCCCACTTTCTAAAAAAAATATTTCATATTCACAAATAAATGGGTTACTAATACTTATTGCCACAAAAGGTAGTCATTGGCGACGTAATGTGTGTCTGTCTCTATCTCTGAATTGGTGTAAGCTCGTGGTGAAAACCGCTACATAATTTGCATGTGAATTTGTTTCTCGTTTCAATTTTTATGTTTGTAAGGAAGATATAAAGTTTTGCGGTTTGCGGGGGCGGGAGGGGCGTGGCAAAATTAAAAAACAAACCTGATCTCACGCCCCAAAAGGGGAGTCTACATACGAAATTGGGTCTCTCTAGCTCTTACAGTCTTCGAGATCTAGGTGTTCTTACGGACGGACTGAAGGACATGGTTAGATCGACTCGGCTGCTGATGCTGATCAAGAATATATATACTTCATGGGGTCTTAGACGCTTCCTTCTGATTGTTACATATATTTGCACGAATACAATATACTCGTTTACTCTACTAGATTACGAGTATAGTTATAAAGCATTAAATCTGTGAATTTAAGAGGAAAAAAGATATTTCAGTGAGTTAAGGCAAATCAAAGAAATAACAAGAAAGGAAGGCTAGCTTCGGCTCGCCGAAGCTTATATATCATGCACTTTGCAAATATTTAACCGATCTAGATCAAATCTGGTCGGTGGGCGTGGGGTTACAGTGGATACACATCGAATTTGTTTTAATTTGGATGAAAAACAAAAAAGTTATGCTAACAAGTGTTCATTCCGGAAAAATTGGTTATATGAGAGCTATATGATATAGTTTTCCGATCTGGATGAATCTCGAACTTAACCAGCGTGCATACAAGCATCTGGGGAAAATATCAGCTCTATAGCTTTCAAGACTTCTGAGATCTTTGTGTTGAAACAGACGGACGGAAAGACGGACATGGTTATATAGATTCCCCTTCTCATGCTGATCAAGATTATATATTCTTTATATAGTCGGAAACGTGTTGCAAATTCCCTGACATAATTAATAAACCCTTTTGTGAATAAGGCATGCAATATGTATGTATATCCATTATACGTTGATATCAAGAGAAATGAAAAGTTCGAAATTATCCCAAAATTGTTGAGTAAAAATTCAGGGGTCGCTTGTTTCTTTCGGAAATGGTACTAATACGAATGCCATCAGAATGACACGGTTGTAGTACTGATCCAAAGCCAGTTCTTTATGAAAGAAAAGTTGAAATATAAATTTATTTTAAGCATATGTGCTGAAATTTTACAGAAATTGTTTATTGCTCTTTTTTTTCTCTCTCGGTTTTATATCATTGAATTGTGAATGGAAAAAATCTTGACTGTTGCAACTGTAAATGCTTAAAAACTATAAAAACAAAAACTAACAAACTAAAAAACGCTGCTAAGCACTATGACTTAGTTCTTAAGTTTTCGAAACCAAAAACAAAACGGAAAATGCAAGCGATTTTCAAATCTTTTGAACAGTATTTCGTTTAAGTTATTTGCCTTTGCAATTTTAAATATTTTGGTGAGGATTTTATTTTGTTTGCTCACTTTTGGTTTTAGCATCGTTCAAATATATGGTTAAATATGCATGTACTATATGCGACACTATTGTTAAGTTTATCGTAATCATTAATGATCATCGTTATTACTTGTAATAACAAGACAAATTTGGTATATTCGTATTTATGTTCATGCACTCAAAATCAATGGGGCGCCAATGGTCCAATGTTTCGCTTCGGGAGCGAAAGCTTTGGGACTCTCGTCTATTCCCTATTAACCTTCGCTCTTCCGCTCTGTTTTTGATACAACTCATATTATATTTGTAAATTGATTTCCTTAGTTTTGGTTTCTGTTTCTTTTCTCTGCTTATTCTTCAACTTAGTTAATAATCATATAAATCTTTGCGTATGCATAACTAAAAACAAACAAACAATTAGACACACACATACGAGTAACGAGCATGTATTGTTCTGTCTACTATGTATGTATGTATGCACAAATTATACAACTGTAACTGTATGTGTTAGACGTATGTAATTAGAAACTCAACTCTCAACGTCTTCTTTTTCGATTGTTTCAAATGATTTTTGGTTTTGGGGCATTTTCGTGCATTAATTCATAGCTCCGTCTCCGTTAGAGCTCCGCTGGTAGAGCGGTTATATGTTGCTGCTGCACTGATGAAAGCCTACTCCAAACGCGCCTTGTAGGTGGTCTTCCATATCTCGGCGAGTGTGACGGCGCTGTGGAAGCGATGAAAAATGCAGAGGGGCAGTGTTATGCGCTGTATGATGGACCAGGGCACAAAGCCATAGAAGTCCAGTTGCACCTGTTTGCAATTTTACAAAAAAAATAAAAAAAATTAAAAAGAATCCATCAGTTTCGATTGGTTGATGATTTAAATATCGATCGATAGCGATATGATCGATAGCGATAACAATAACAGGGCATGCAGTAAGATAATAACGTGCTTTTTATACACATATATCAAAAATATTAATTGTTTAAAAAAGGACTATGTCATATAACGAATACAAATTATCATTCAGAGCTGCCACATTACATTAATTGTCGGTGTGATTTTCTTCTCGAGCAATGCTCCAAAACTTAAATGTTCTTTTTTCAATAGTCAACACTCAATGTAATTGTCGATTTGAAAAGTATATATGTAGCTGCAGCTCTGAATGAGATATCGTAACGTAGCGTTACGTGCTTAATGCAACGTAACGTAACGTAACGGTTGAAATGACACATACAAGTACAAATACAAGGAGAGAGAGAATGAGATCGTTAATCGTCTTACTTAACTCAGTCTCGCTTACGTACATATCTACTTACAGGATTGGCGAATACTTTTTGAGCTTCGAATGTGTAGATGGCGAACATGGCCACATTGCAGATGAGTAGGAAGGTGACTATTTGGCGGCCGGGCTTGCTGCGATCATGCTCTGGCAGATGGACGCGACGACGTGATACATCCGCAATGAATAGCAGTTGCAAGATGACCTGGAAGACGACAACGCCACCAGTGGTCGTGACCAGCAGGCTGGGCTCGCTTTCCAAAACCTTGAGGCTGCCGGCAATGATGCTGAATACTGAGTAGGTGAACAGGCCAAAGGCCGAGATGCGTAGCAAGATGTCGTTCAGATTCGATTGCTCCTCGCATCGGAATTTTAAGTTTTTGACTCTGTGGGTAAAGGGCATGATGTGGAGGCATGGATAGGTAAAAGCACAGCTCGAACGCACCTGATGAAGCCCACAATGGTGGCCAGTATGGCAAAGGCCATCAGCACGCAGTGACTGGCATCGGCCAGGTAAATGGCCAACAGCGAGAACTGCTGATGACGCACCAAGACGAAGAAGAGTATCAGGCAAATCAGCGCGCCGACCAACAGTAGCAGACCAAAGAACAGGCCCTTCGACGAGCCAACGCAGTCGACGCGTCCGGAACGTGCCTGCTGCGCCATGGCAACGGCTCGGCGCGAAAGCATCACCTCCAGCCTGTGCTCCAGATCCTCATCGTTCATCCGGCCCGGATAGCGTCCGATGTGCTTCCACATGACATACAGAACGACAGCGCCAATCAGCGAGTACTCGATGATGAACGGGTACAGGAATGGGGCCGAATCGTACACTATTGTGCCCATAATGTCAATGCGACCACAGGCGGTGGAGTTGAGTGTGCCAATGTTGGAAGATAAGGCAGCCGGATATATGTTATCTAGGCTTTCTAAATTCTCGAACTCCACCAGGCCGTTGGACTCTTCGTGCGACAGATCGGAATATGTCTGGAAGCTGTTCTCCATGCCGGGTCCGAACAATTTGTTCATGATATTGACAGCACTCTCTGTGCTGCCGGCGCTCGGAGCGGCTGCCGTTGTGGATGTGATGAGGTTGTTAAAGAACGCAGAGACGTCCGAGTTGAGGCCCGCATTGGCTCTCGCACCGGTAACGGCATCTGAGAAGGTTTCGCTGCTGGCGGTTACAGCGGGCCACGTCAGATCGGACATATCGACTGTCAGACTCGGAGCAGCGCTCGGTAGGATGGGCTGCAGGCTGTTGAAGGGCGTTTCGCTGGTCGTGCTACCATAGCCGGCGGTGGCCGTTGCAGCGTAGCTAATGGGAATGTTACTAGGTGGTGTGGTCGTGCTTGTGGTGGAGCTGGTGGTGCTGCTGCCTTCGGTGGTGGTGGCGGCTGTTGTGGCGCTAGTGATAAACTTCTTCAGCTTGCGGGCCATAGTAGTGCTGTGCCATTGGTAGCCGGGCGTTGGTGTAGCGTACGCGGCATAGGGAGTCCGCGTGGTCGTCGTAGTGGTGGCGACGTCGCCACCACCACCACTCATGCCCAGACTTTTGGAGATGCCATCGACAGTGTTACGCATCAGCTTGGATAAAACATTATCGCTCTTGTAGACGGTCTTGGGTAGCAGATCCTCACCGTCCAGCACCTCGAATTCGCTGTTGGGTCCGGCATGGGTGCGCAGCACAGTGCCGGCATGACGCATTGTGTGCTGGCGTATCGAGTGCGCAATAGAAGAGGCATCCGGATCAGCCTCGCGCTTTTGATGATGGATCGTGATATCAAGCAAAGATTCCTTAACTAGAGTTCGTATCCAAACGCATATATTGGTGGCCACTACGTGCATTAGACCAAAACGTGCGATCACCTTGAAGCGGTGTATGTTCAGCTGTGGAGCAGCCCGAGCCAAATACCATAGGTTGAGCAGTGGGGGAGAAACAAAGAGCAATGCGCAGTCGCACTTTAGTAAAACACACATCGTTTCCATAAATAGGATTTGGCATTCGCCTAATAGTTAAGAACGTGTGCACGTACAATGCACCCTCACATAAATAAGTTTGTTGGCCAAAAAAGAGAAAACAACTTATCTTTAGCGAACCAAAGTCTGAGAAGGCCAGCTTTCAAATCAGAATTACAAGTGGGTCTGGAAGGTTTCCAATGTTCGAGGTTCCGGTTTCGAATTTTTCGAACGTTCACCACTCGAATCTGCGTTGTTGGTCACTTCTGATACTGACAAATGGCTTAGGAGCAAGAAATTAGGGTTTCCGAAAACCGCAAGGCAGGTACTCTTATCCTGCATGTCGGAGGGCAATCGTATGAAATCTACCTACGCAAAGACATCTAAAGTAAGAAGCTAATGTTTCCATTCCGAAATGCGAGTAAGTGAGCCATAATACAACACAATAGAGGACTAGAATGAAGGGTGTTGAAGGCCTACCATAGCTCTCAAATAACCACCCCAATGTACATATTCCCGATATAATGATTCGGAAGTGCGAAAACTGGGAAATTCAGTGGCCGACCTCTGAACCCTGAAGATGTTATTTATGTAAAAGTTATAGTTGTAGACATGGAGTTATGCTACGAGTTATGCTAAAACCAGGGACTTAAACCGGTTCCGATTCATTTTTGATTCGATGTCTTGTTGGTTTCCTAGGTATCCATCCACGCCATGATAATGGTATATATATACAAGGAAAATCTACTTTCTTTTGTCATAATATACACATATATCACATCTAATGTCAAGAAAAGAAAGTATAAACAAAAACACAGCACGCCCATCATTAAAATATATTTTATAAATTTGTACACAAGCTGCAAGCTCGGTTCGAACCAAACTCATGTGTACACTGGCATTTTCAGGCTTTTGAAATACATATTATAATTTTGTCACTGTTACTATTGAGGGTTTTGTATTTGCCATCGAAATTGAACCTAATTAGTTATAAGTTACAGGGTTTGTAAGCTTCGTTGTATTAGCGCTGAGTAGGTACTTGATGAGCTTCGTTAACGAAAGCCACACAATATTTACGTGCTGATTTGTCATAGGAAAACACGACAATGCAAGAAAACTTTGATCTGTTTGGTAGATTAGACCTTGAACCAAAATTCAGGGAGCTTTAGTTTAATTCAGTTAATTTTAGTAACATCTTCTTCAATTTTAGTAACATCTTCAGAACTTTATTTTGGGTCACTTGGAGATTATTGCTTGGAAAATTAATCTGAATAGGAGCGGATTATTTTCGGTATTTAGCCGGGAGCTTCTATTGATGAAAGGATACAATATTCTTTTACTTTGTTAACAGTGAGGTTAATGTGATTTCCAAATAGTAACTTGGAGTCAAGAATTACCCAAGGTATAGAACGCTGTTTTCAAATTCGACTATGGAATTTCTTAGAGCAGTGTGGCTCTAAATCAATCAGCCAGAAATATATCCTTCCTTTTCATTGTGAAGTTGATGGACTGCGTTTTCAAAAAATAATCCGATTGAGTTTCGAATGCAAGCTGAAGATTGCCAGTTATTTCGGTTGCTAGCCTGATCATATAATTTCCGTGTCGGCGGCGAATATTGAGGCTGTGCAATGATTAAGAAGTGGGAACGTATAAATATTATACAGAAGTGGGGATAAGCACGATCCTTGTGTGCTGGGACATTAGTGGATTGAGACTGGGTAAGTCCGATGTGTTCTCTGAATGGTCTGTTTCTTAGAAAGCTATGAGTGATTTTAGTCAACGGGAGTGGGAAGTTGACTCTACACATTTTGTAAATGAATGCAAAATGCCAAACTGAATCGAAAATCGAATCGATAGTCCTTAATTTTTAACAGATTTAGTTAAAACGCGGTTTTTTATGTATATGATAAAACTCATTCTGACGCTTTACTAGGGGTATCTAGATACCAAACTTGGTGGCATCTATCAGGTTTTGTAGAGATATAGTTGTTTTTGTGGATAACGTTTTTGCGGTGGTGGGTGCAAAATTTTAAAACAAACTCGATCTGACGCCCCAAAAGAGGAGTCTACATACCAAATTTTATTACTCTAGCTCTTATAGTCTCCGAGATCTTGATGCTCATACGAACGGTCAGACGGACATGGCTAGATTGACTCGGATGCTGATGCTGATCAAGAATATATATACTTATGGGGTCGGAGACGCTTCCTTTTGCCTGTTACATACATTTACACGAATACAATATACTCGTTTACTCTACTACAGTACGAGTATAAAAATCAGAAAATGTTGCATACTTTTGAGTGTGGCGAATATTTAATAAATGCTGAGTTCGAGTATCTTATAGTCGGGATATCGACTATAGCGTTCTTACTTGTTTTAATTTTAGCAAGCGGATGCATCGTATTACGTTCCTTGCGGAATCCAAACTGAATGTCGTTTTACACGCCGAACATATCGAGTTTCTCTTTGATGACCCTTTCAAGGAATTTACTAAAATCAGACAGAAGGCTAATCGAGCTTGGTAATTTAGCGGGCTTCATTGGCTATTTGTTTGGGATCACCTTTGAGATTTTCCAAATATTTGAGAAATAGACCAATCGTAGACAAGCAGTGATGAGCCAAACGGCGCTATGAGGGAGAGCTTTAAGGCATAAGTTCTCAATTATGACCAGCCGGGGTGACTTAATTTAATTTAGCTGTTGCATCAACGCTTTGATATTGGCAGGGACAACTTATAGATGGGTGGGATTCTGACTTTCGGGATACTAAGTTCCATAGCTTCTGCTATTACTCTATTTAGATCAATGGTTGTTCGAGATGTTATGGGATATTTTACGTTATATAAATTGAACCTGAGAGAATTTGTGTGAGATTGGGTGCTCATACATACTGACATGGATCGGAAGGAGGTCTGCGCTTAGATCATTGATGACTGTGGCGTGAGACATTGTTTGCCCACAATTTGAAAGAAAGTGTGGAGCCTTGGACCCTGCTTGCAGCTGGCACATATGTGTGTTGAGGTGGAAAAGTCATTTGTATGGAGTAGAACGAGATTTTTTCTGCAGCCCCACTCTTGATTTCTCAATTTGCTTCTACCTTTACACCAATGACTTAAATTTTAAACGTTTGTAGGAGGGGCAGCAGAGAGTGGCGTAAATTATTCTTAATTAGTATTGCTACTGCATGCTGGTGTGTGGGCGGCGGCGGCTCACTACGATTTGATAACTTTGCGAACAGTGTGTGGTACTCGTACTCTATATAGAGCTAAAGGGCATATTGTATGAACACCCAGATATTGTAGAATATAAGAGCTAGAATCACAAAATTTGGTGTGTAGACTCCCCTAATATACACGCAGATCAAGTTTGTTTTCAGAATTTTGCCCTCTTCCACCCCCGGAAGTCGATAAAAACCTTATTTCCTCCACAATTTTTGACACATTTGACACATGCTGTTGTTGTTGTTGCTGTTGTTTTGGACACTGGTATTCAATGCGCTCGACAAGCCTTCTCTAGAAGCTCTCACACAAGACTGGAGCTTTAACGCATAGTTTCACCTCATTTCGAACCTGTGATCCGGAGTTCCCATATGTATGTACATAAATCAAATGCAATTGAGTTTGACTTGAGTAAATAAATTTGTTGAACCAGGGTTTGAACCCTAAGCCAAATTCTAGGGAGTGCAAGCCTCAATTGCAGCCCTGGTCAACAGTGTTAGTGTGCAGTGTTGAATGTCACACCCACACCCACACTCACAGTCACTTGGATGTATGGAAAAATGTACTTGGCGACAACCCTTTGATTTCTAAGGTCAGATAGGTATCACTAATAACAGTGAATTGTTTAAAAAAAAAAATGGAGTATCGGTTCTGATACGACTAACCATCGACTAATTTCGGCTCCGGTTTTATTCCCTGGATGTGGTGTTAGTGGTAGTAATATTGATAACTACGGGTTTTATATACATATGGTGAGATATGAGCGCAGGTAAGAGAGTACAGTAGAACAGAAGAAACAGTACATGAGAGAGTAGAATAGAGTAGAATAGAGGTATAGATAGAGTAGAGTAGAAAATGAGTTGTATATCGTACCTGAAATGGCGGCCTAGTCTGCGATAGCGAATGGGGGCGGAGAGTTGTGAGATTATGTACACAAAAATGGTTCATTAAAATCTACTTTGGCAAAATTTCGAAATTTTTTAAAAAGCATAATGGGTTTAATGATTCATTGTTTGATGGTGTAATAAATGCTTGGTAGGTATAATTATGGAATCAACGCAGTGAGCTGCGTGGAGTGTTGGTGAGATGTGAATGGTGAATGGTGAATGAAGCTGTTGCTGTGATAATGACGATTCTGATTCGACAAGCCGAATATAAATGTGCATATGAAGTCGCGAAAATGAGTGTACAATGTGAATACGAATGCATAAGTATGCGAGGCAGTAACGGATAAATAAGACGAAGATGTCCTTAAGAAAATGGGATTGCATTTGTTTGCCGATTGAACATCTTGTTTCTATTTTATTCATCTGTTTGGTGCCCGGATGTCATGGCAGATAACGTGATCGTGATATCGGCGTTGCAACTTATGAATGAAAATGCAAATGAAATAATGAATGAAACTCATTAAACAATACAATATTTAACTAACTGCCAATAACCATGCCAATTAAAACAACCCCGGAGTTGAATAGAGTGAGTGGAATTGGATTTGGATTTGTAGGGGCATAGAGTGAATGACAGAGTAGGTGGCCGAGTGAACCGAAAGCTGCTTGTGAAAATTGCCAAATAGGACGATGGACAATCGTGAACGTAATCTATTCAATCTCAAAACAAACCTGACCTAACTAACCTTATTTGGATTGTAGGACCTAGTAGTTGAGCTCGGGGACTGCGGAGGCTGTGGTTGGTTGTTGTCTGTGTTTATGTAAGTGTAGTTACAGATACAAGAAGCGATACAACAGCAGTAAATACTATACCTACACTTCGTTGTATTTTTTATGCATATACTTAGTATGTAGTACATATTTAATAGAACGAGTATGTGGTTTACAGTAGGTAGTTTATGTATGGATGCGTGTATATGTATATGCTAATTGTATTGCTTAACCTAAGGTCATCATAATATCTCATTATATATACATATATTAATTATCATATCACATAGTATCATAGTGTTAAAACACAATGTGTGATTTTGACTTACCCGGGCATTCATGAATATAAAGTACATTTGCATAAAAGTGAAGATCATTTGTAGCAATGGATTAACGCCAATTAGGATGTGATGGCAAGGCGAATCGAATGGTATCTCAAAGAACGAACCGAATTCCAGGCCAATGTAAATCATGGCGCCCAGGCCAAAAGCTGAAATTTATGATCGCCATAAAAATGGGCAGGCAGATGGTGTTCACAGAAGGATTAGCATGGATTGCCAGAAGGATTAGCATGGATTATATATATATATAAGGTTTTGCGGCTTGCAGGGGCGGGAAGTTGAGGTGGAGGGGGCGTGGCAATATATATATATATCCAATTTCTATGCTTATGTATATACTTTACCGATGGCACCGACGCGCAGAAAGAAGCTGCCATGTGTGGGATCGCTGTGCGTGGTCTTGCGCTTGCGTACATTCTTTGGAGTCACGGCCACCTCGGCTTCCACGGGTGCTTCCTATGCAAGTACACCGAAAACACACACAATGAAAATGGAAAGAAACAATATAAAAGAATGATGATTGCAATCGTTATATTTCCAATGAAGGTTAGTGCCCTTATTAACTAATATGTTATGGCCGCTTCATAGCTGGCGCCGCTTTATGAATGCATGACAATGAGGCCGCGAAACTATTGCTTCTAAATCTAGTATCAGCAGTAGAAGATTTTACGAGTACAATTTTACGTGCTTATACCCGTACTCTAGTAGAGTAAATATTGTAGTCGTGCAAATGCATGTAACAGGCAGAAGGAGGCGTCTAAGGCCGCATAAAGTATATATTCTCTCAGCCGAGTCGATCTAGCCATGTCCCTCTGACCGTTCGTATGAACACCTAGATATCGGAGACTGTAAGAGCTAGAGAGGCCCAATTTGGCATGTAGACTCCCTTGTGGGGCATTTAGTTGAAGCTCAGTTTGTATATGTATAATCACATAGTCTACCGCCTTGCTGAGTTTTGCTAAGATCGGATAATAATTGTAGACAAAATCGTTAAAAATCTTTTGATATTCGACACATTGCATAAATGCTGAGTACGAGTATCTTATAGTTGGAATATCGACTATAGCGTTCTTACTTGTTGTATTCAACAAACTTGGACGCCGAATAGTAGATGAAGACCCTACTCTAAAGGCCAAGGCAGAGCCAAATTAAGGTTGAGATGTTGGCTTAGATGCAGGCGCAGCATTAAGGTGCCACCAACGTTGAGCTCGCGTTAAATATATATTTCCTCCGTAAATGCACCCTTTGCTCCTTAATGATCCTGTAAGCTCGAATATAATTTGCGACTACTGAAATGTTGTTGCAGAGCATGTCTTTACCTAAACTACCGACCGACTCGCATTCGAATTTCTGATATGTTCACATCACTCACCTGATATGCAGCTTTGCCAGGGTCCTTAGAGCCTTTCGCATCCTTTGAATCGGCTGGATCGGCATTCTTCGATGTCTTCGATTTCTTCTCCTTGGGCTGGGGTTTCGGCTTGGTGCCACCATTTCCACCGCCGCCGCCATTACAGCAAGAGCTCTCTGCAGATCATAATGCAGTGGAAGAACTACGTTAGGACTCCGACTGACTTCAATTCTTAGCTGAATACTTACCCTGGAGTAGGAAACAGAAGACGTACAACAGGAAGAGTATGCTAGTGCCATACAAGTATGTGAAGAACGTCTCATAGTAGAGCACCGGCAGTCGATGTGTAGTCACATCGCTAATCACGTACGCGATGCACACCACAATCAAAAGAATCGCATATACCAGGCTGGTCACGATGAAAAGCGATGTCCTGTTGTGAGAGTAGTGCCAGATTGAATTTCGAGTTGGGATTGGAATTGGAGACGATAATGAAAATGGAGCGTTAATTGAGTTGACATTGTAGTTGCCCCACTTTTGCGCATTCCCGCATATTCATATTCTATTTGCTAGTGTCGTTAGTGTGAGTGCGAGAGAGTGCTTGTGTGTGTTGTTGGGTGTATGTCTGTGTGTGTCTTAACTATGTATATCTTGCGTTTTTGAGTTAGTTCATTTGGAACAAAGCACTCGGTGTAAATCATATATGAATTGTTGACGTTATCTGCATTTGGATGCATATCGAAATGGGCGCAACCATAACATCTTCAAAGTGCGTATATATAACTAACAACCGTGCGTATACGTAATCTGCATATTAGTCCACTCTCCGATTTTTAAGTGTGTTTCGATTCTAGACTTTCTAAATTGCTAGATAACTGAGAAAGTCCTACGCCACATCCAAAACAGATGTGCCTTCGGATTTCCACCATCCTGATCCTATTAGTTGTAGTACGAGTACACATTGAAAGTTGCCTCTTTTGCAACTTATTTGCATTACGACTATTTGACCCAGTTAGAGTGCAGTCTGAAAATCAACAACGAATACAACTGTTTCTGCTACAACCCGAATACAGCGAACGAACACACCCCCCACAATCTCTAACTGAGATACACAACACTGTGCTAACTGCATGCTTAGGCGTACATACTTATGTGCAGCTAGTTTAGTGATAGAATGAGTGTTCCGTTCCTCTTTAAAATCTACCAAGATCCGATAGCCAACCACAAGCAATTCCTTCATGCGCTACTGATGTACATATGTTAAACAATGAATAATATGAATTAAAACTTGCAATTATTTTGTATCTTACAAACAATAGGACGCCTCCTATATCTCTCTCTCTCTCTCTCTCGCTCGCTCTCTCTCTAGATATACATGGACTACAAATGTTTGCAGAGGCTTCTCATACTTATGTATATGGATGACAGGAATATCCGAAACAGGGGGACGATAATGACTTTTGTTCATGGTTGTTTTGTTGTTGTTTGGTTTTTGTATATTACCATAGCTCAATTGGTCCCGTTATTGGATTTGTTTGATATGTGCCGTGAACCGTTATTTTGGCTGGCATAAAACTGTATATGTTTGTATTTGGCTTGAAGGTGTAGCAAACCCTATAAGAATATGGTTTAACGACAGTGAACAATTGCTGTTAAAAGACATAGTTGAATCATTCGAATGGAGATGTGCACATATTGCTAACTAACAGCGACTAATTGTACGGTGGAGGGGACTGGACTTGACTTGCGTTTTCGGTTTGGGTCATGGGTCAATAGAACTGAACTGTTGTACATATACTATGGCAATACAGGATCAGGGTGATTCGGTATTTACTTATATTATTATGTGTTACAAGCTCAGTTTTTGTATGTATTTATATATTTATATAAATGAAGAGCAAGAGCACGAAGTACCATGGATTTGATGGGTTCGGGTTCATGTGTGTCGTATCTACAAAATGTGAGGATGAACATGAGCAAGGGCATATGTTTGTATGTGTATGCTGTGTTGTCGGCTCATCAAGCTTCTTTGGCGGCCTTGAGTGGCACCCATTCCATTCCCCATTCCATTTCCTTTACCATCCCTTTTACCACCCCCCCGTGTCGCTACGAGTTCACACCTTTGCAACGGCTGCGGCATAACATTCTTGAGCTCCATTTCCTTGTTGGCCGCATTGTTCTTCTCGGCACTGTCGGTGCTGCCGGCGGTGTGGGAACGCGAAACCGGCAGAGTGGCCATGTTGTCACCACCCTCCACATCGACAGTAGCGACCTTCACCTCCCCGCCGCCCATTGTCTCTGCTTCTGTTTCGGCCTCCGTTGTGCTGGTTGTGTACACTGATCTCTGCTGATCGCCGCTGATTTTTTCTTTTTTTGTACCTTTGCTTGAAACTGTTCTTTGCACTCGGTTACAATTCAATTGGATTCAGTTCTGTTTCTGTTTATCCTCGACTGGCTGTGGACCGTTGAAGACTCTCTCTGAACCTCTGAGCCACGAAACTATAAAGATACAATTGCCGATTTGGCCGTTGCACAAAGTATGCAACACTTTATTGCTGTTTGTGGCTGCTGTTTCTGTTGTTGCTATTGCTAGCTCGCTCGCTCACTATATGTAAATCACCTACACACACACACACACACACACACACCAAACTTTCTCTCGAAATGATGTGGAACGTAAGCGCATTTGGCAAATGGGGCGTGGCCAACGAAAAAAGAGCGTAATGTTCTTAGCCCAAAGCTTAAGCCGCACTTGAAGCGGTTTTTGCGTTGTTGGCGTTGTATTGTGGCCGTTGTAGCCTGCCGAATGCATCCCGAAGCGACCTAGTGACCTCTCTCAAAGTAAACAATTTGCCTACCAGTAGCCCTCGCTCACGCTCTGTAAGTCTGAGTCTGAATCTGGCTCGTTTTGGCTCATTTCGCTTGACAGCAAGATAAGCTCCAGGGGCAGCTGGAGCTCGAGCTGTGGCTATTTGTATGCTTTGGTTAGATACATGAATATACAGCGTATGTACCATAATTCACAACTGAGAGGAGATAAGGATAGTCGGGAAAAGCAATTTTGCTCTCCCATTCACATTGGCATTTGGGCTCGCATTCGGTTTGGGTTTGACTCTCGTTGATTGTGTGTATAATAAGGTGTACACATATAGGCTTTTGTGTGTGCGTGTGTTTGCCCGGTGCTATCAACACTGTCCCAAGAGCTGAGATTGCAAATTCTAGGCGCGCTTAAAACAGCATTAAGTGCCATTCATTTGCAAATTGTTTCATTTTCTCGGTTTCGGTTTCGCTTTCGCTATATGGATATTTGATTACTGTCTCATTAGCACAGGTGTATGTGCATAAGGTAGGTGTGTGTGCACTAGGTAGGCTTGAGTTTATCCATTGTATATTCAATTATTCCAATCATTCGCTGAACACTTTGCAACGCACATGAAAAAAAACACAAAACTGAGATTCGTTCGATCACTTCTTGCTAGAGTTCAGCCTGGAGGGAATTACTCGAACTGCAGTTCTGGCTCTTTTTCTGTTTTTGATTCTGTGCTACTGAAATTTTGATGCTCTTGTGTCTTGTATACTTTGCGAACGCTTTGTACAACACGTCCAAGTCCCTTTACTATCCAACTACAACTGAAGGAAGGACTCGGCAAGGCACACAAACAGCACAGCACAGCGCGCAGAGGAGCGATGCGGCACAATTCCAGCCCTAAAGTCTGCAAAGGCTTGCAGCAGCCGCCCCTTGTGCGCCGACGCTCTGCTCTTCATTGCTCTTCTCCAAACAGGATGCTGATGCTGAGACAGAGATTATTGCTCTCTGTTGTGTAGGGGAAATGTGTATTAGATGGAGATGCGCACTGCCTATGTATGTAAGTGTATGGCCAGAAAGTAGGACATATGTAGTACATTGCACATACTCGAACTCAAGCTCGTAGTGCTGGTGGTGAAACTGAAAATAAAAACGTTCCATGATTGGAATGCTTATCACACTGGCCTACACTCAGAAAAGAAGTATTGAATTCTTTATTTTGACTACTTTATGCAATTAAAAGAGGTCTAGAATTTTAATTCTGAGATATTTATGAAATGAAATGATTTACACTTGTAATAAAATAAAATATTTATAATACAAATGCAAATGTCGAATCATGTCTGACATGTCTGATATCTGATATATCAACCACTGTTTATTTGTGCTTAACTTGTATATAAGCTCTACTAAAGAGTAACTTAATGCGGTAATACTTAGGCATTTTGTTCCACAATAAACCAAAAACCCAAGCCCTAATTATACGAATTCTTGATTTAAGAATCTAAATTGAGTTTGCTTTAACAAAAAATCGGGCTTATTGAGAACTTTGTAATTCAAACTTTTAAACTGTTTTTTTTTTTTTAATTAATTAGACTTGATTCCATTCTGAAATGCACATGATTTAGTCAAAACATTATTAGATTAAGAACCTTATAACCTTAAATAAATTCCTTGAATTAGTAAATCAAGAATTTGTATATTTGATTGACTTTGAAGTGTATTCGCAGAATCCTTGGTTTTCTCTCAGTGCGCAGCCTCCAACCCAAAGCCTAAAACTGTGTTAGTTTTGCCTGTGTCTACGGTTTACATTTCAGATTTTGCATTATGTTGGTTTTGTTTTCTGTTTTCTAGTTGGAGCTGAGCTAGCTCAGCCTTTCCACTGTTCCTGTGGCCCTTCATTTCCCCTCTGCTATTATGTTTCTGTCATGCTGTCATGCTAATTACAATTGCCATTTGAATTGTTCGTTGGATGTTGGGTTAGTGCTGTGCGGTGTTATTCTGATTGTGAATGTAGCAAACATTCCTTGAGTTCGTATATATCCTTTATGCAGTGCTAAGACTGGGCAGGGCAGGAAATATATATCTAGGTACTTATATGTGTGCATGTGTTAAATACTTTTAGTCTTTTTACATAGCATACAGTTTCATGTTAACAGTTGGTGTAGAATCTGTGTAGTCGGACATGATTTGAATTTCATTTTGTTCACATGGAATTTTGAGCCATGTCTGTTTTAAGTAAATAGGTCACTTGGCATTGGCTGGACCTGTACTGGGGGGATTGATGCAGCCGCTGGGGCTGGCACGTACAGTGGTCTCTGACAATAGAACAACTGCAGGAAGCACCACACTCGGCAACACAAATTACAGTAGCAGCAGCAACCGAGAGGGAGGAGGACGAGCTGGCATCAGCTATCGAAAAGCAACAGCCCAAAACTCAATTACAAACACATACACTCACATACGGTTAACATCCGAGCCGGTGTCGGCGTCGGCGACGGCGACGATGTAGCTGTCAACTCAATGCTGGTTTTCTCTGGTTGCTGGTCAATAGACTGATAGGGCTCGGCGGTTTCATCCCCCTAAAAGCCTGACCAAGCATGAAAATCAAATACTGTGGACGAGGACTGATGGATGCATTTGCTTCTCAATTATTAACCAAATTGCATTATTTTAAGCTTTATCAAGCAATATTTTCTATGTGGGGGTGTGGGTGTGCATTTACCAAACTTAGCCGACTAACATGCCGATGAAAACTAGAACCAAGTCGGGTGTGGTGATATTTAACAACTGATGTTATCATTGTGAACTTTAAATCATTGAATAAAGGAAATATGATTACAGTTACGGTGTGTGCAACTATAAAAAAAACTTAATACTAACAACTTGGAACCTTGATACAAGTTCAAGTAAAATGCAAACTACTACAGGTCAGTTCTAGACCAACAGCAGGTATATAAATTGGGTCATTGCGGTAGAGGATGGTATTTTACCATAGGAAGACATTTCATATAAAATGTTTCCACAGTTTTTCGTTACACATGAACTTTTACTTTTTCTTATAATATAGGATCGTGGGATAAAATGTACGTAGATCAAGTTTTTTTTTCACGTCTGAATTTTTTTTAAGCGACATTGCAACTTCATGCTTTGTACGCAAATTGGAACAGTTTCTTTTGTTATTACCATTATACCGGCTATGCCACATGGACTCTGATAGATAATTGTGTTTTATCTGCCTACCCTAATTACTAAAATATACCTATTTTGTTTTCATCAAGATCATCTTCAGTACGCATTTTTACTTTGTTAACAAAAATACAAGTAAAAACGCTGTAGTCGCTGTGTTTCTACGATTTTTTATACAATTATTATCCGATCATAATGAAATTTGCCAAATCGGTAGATTTTGTGCTAATAAATATATAATCGGAGCTTCACCTAAATCTGTCAATCTGTCACTAGACGAGTCTACATACCAAGTTTGGTAACTTCAACCCTTAGCCTGTCGAGCTGGCTTCTAGAGGCAGTGCCCCATACCTGGATGGCATTAATTAATAATGGCTTTAATTAACAGACTCTTGGTTGACAACTGAAGCTTGCTTGAACGCAGGAGCCTTTCAAGCTTTTGGAGTTTCTTTAGGCACTTGGCTTTGACTGCCGAAATATGGGCTCTCCATATTAGTTTGCTGTCCAGGTAGACACCCAAGTAGCAATAAGAGCTGATTTTGTTAATGGTACCCCCATCAAAGGTTAGACCAGGTAGGGTTCCGTCGCCGAAGAGAGGAGGTCACACAGGCCGATTTCGCACTATTGATGGCAATGTTCCTCCATTCGCTCCATTGCATGCAGCCATGCATGGCAGTGTCGTCCGCGTAAGTGGCCAGGAGCAGCTTGGCAGGGGCAGAAACTTCCGCGTTGTTGACGGGGGCTGGCATGTCAGCAGTGTACAGAGTGCACAAAAAAGGTCCAAGCACACTTCCCTGAGGAACCCCTGCATGCACTGGTAAGCAAAGGGGTCAGCGGGCTACACTGAAGAACAGGCTGCCTGCCTCTGGTCATGTCCGCGAACGTTTGCTCGTCAACATTGTAGACAGTTGGTTTGGGTTGGGGCGGTTGGTTGGTGAGACCCGAGGCAAGATGCCTCTGGTTAAAAGCAACCTTAAGGTACTTTTCACAGCCTTTAAAATTGGCGGCGTGGGGGTTGCCGCAGCGATAGCAACACTTGGCGTCACGGATGGGTATCCCCACACTCCCTCCATATATAACGCCGTGTGCAGTATGCCTTGGTGTGGCCATACTCCTGGCACCTAAGGCATTGTGTAGGCTCAGATTGCTTGCGAGGCTTTTCCCAGCTCACTTTATGCTTGCAAAAAAACAAGAATGTTGTTGACAAGCCCATTGCCTTCAGCCTTCTTGAGATCAAGGAACCTCATGTTAAGAGTCTGGGAGGTCCGTGGGGTATAAATCCGCGTGACACTGTGACCTTCTTTCTGCAGGCATGAAATAATTTCCTCCTCTTTCGACAACTTTAGGGGAAAGAACTGCACCTCTTCTCTTCTTGATCGCTCCTTTTTTGTTCGAGATTTTCTGCCACAGTGAAGAAGTTTGGAGGTGTTTTGTAGCACTAACAAGTGGATTGATTTGGCTCGTGCTGATGGTGGTGGTACATACACTGCCACTCAGAGTGGAAGAGTGGATCTTGCACGGGGACAAGATCATTGAGTTTCTTGAGGTAACGTAAAGGTTGTACTGCAAGTGGTAGGTGCCCCTGTTGCTCGTGGTATTAAAGGCTGAACTTTCGCCTGACCAGTCTTTGAGAGTATGGGGTCGCGCATAAGCCCAAGTTGCTGCGTCACCCAAACTGATGTTTCTGAAGGCCATAGCATTTCTTGGTGGCTCAGAAGGTGATATCGGCATCGAGTTTTGCTACGTCATATTAGCAGAATGTTAAGTGCATCGAGGCTAAAAGTATGACGAAAAGAAAATATCTCGCAGCACAGAAAAGTATGCTGTAGAAAATTTGTATTGTGGAATCCAAGCTCTGGAGTGCAGGCTATGGACTGCAAGCTGTGGAGGACAAGCTGTTTCTTCTCAGAACAGCTGATTGAGATCATGTTTGCCAGGAAAAGCCGGCAGACAGTGGATGCCCAGCTTGCAAATTGAATTGAATTACTTTGTTATTAACTAAACAACAGTTTTTTTTTCACTTTCAGAAATATCGAAGAGATCTCCAAATTAATATTTGCCACCGTTGTGGGCTTGTCTTTAATAATTTTCACTGAATTGGTTTTTTTTGCTTTGTGTCACTTTGTGTCTTTATAAACTATATAACACAGTTTTTTCATTTTCAGAAGTCTCGAAGAGAACTCCAATTTGATATTTTGCCACCGTAGTGGGCTTGTCTTTGATTATTTTAAATAAAATTGTTTTTTTTTTTGCTTGCTAAAGCTTGCATGCGTTTCCTCGGAAAGCTATAGCGAGACTGGGGTGCTCTTATACCAAATGTTTTGATGCCCTGTACCTATGGTACAAGGGTATATTAAGTTTGTGAAATGTATGTAACAGGCAAAAAGAAGCGTTGCAACCCTGTGGGGTTGCCCCATAAAGTATATGTCCGTATAAACACCTTGATCTCGGAGACTATAAAAGCTAGAGGCACAAAATTTGGTATGCAGACTCCCCTGTTTCGTCAGATCAAGTTTGCTTTAAAATCTTTTCACAATTTTTGGCACATTTACTTGAAACTCGGCCTATATATGTGTAGGCACATAATCTATCGCTTTGTCAAATTTCATTATGATCGGACAACAATTGTAGACAAAATCGTAAAAAAACATTTTGTATGAAACTACCCCAGCCCCATAAATGCTGACTACGAGTATCTTATAATCAGAATATCGACTATTGCGTTCATACTTGTTATTTCATAGCTTTTTTGTGTTTCATAGGAATTGAACCAAATTTGGGGATAATGTGGTGCTATAGGCATCTACTTCAATATATTTAGTTCGGCTGGATCCACCATATCATGTATTGTTGTTTTTCATCCAAATCAAACTAAATTCGGTTTGTATTCATTTTAGGATGCCCTACGCCTGTTGACCAAGTTTTATTCAGGTCATGCAACTATATAGCCCCATAGAGTCGATTTTTTCGAAATGAGCTTAAAATGTTTGTGTTTCCTCCAAATCGAGCCAAATTGTATCCCACATTCACACACAAAACTTTATTTAGATCAAACAACTATATCGTATAGGCCCCATATAACCCATTTTTCTGAATGAACACGAACCGAAATGTTGTTTTTTTTTTTTTGTATCAATTTTATGAGGCTCCACATTCACAGACAACATTTAATGCAGCTCGGACAATTATATCATGTAGCCCTTTATAGAACAATCTGTTTCATCCAAATCTAATCAAATTTGGTTTTAATTTATTTACATTTATTTCTGATTCTGACCCCGTAAACTACATATATTCTTAATCGGAAACACCGAAACGGTCTCTATTTATACCCTTGTATGCTCTTACTCGGTTTCTTTCCCTCTCATTTACATGACTGATATTGCTTGGTAGTTTTGTGGACACAAGCAAGGTCAAGGTCAAATCGAAAATTGTGGGATAGGCATTATGCATGTGTATATGTGTATGTACAAATATCACATAATATGAATTTACCAAGTCAATGGTATATAAGCTTAAAAAGTCCCCCAAATAGAAAGCCTTGCATTTGTTTAAACAAATTTTTCTAATCAAAGTCTTTGTGTTATTGGGATTTTATTTCATTCTTGCTCATCAACTCAGGGTGAGCACAACTTTCTTTGTAACTGGTTTCTATTTTTTGCTCGTACTCTTGTAGAGTAAACGAGCATATTGTATTCGTGCAAATGTATGTAACTCAAAAGAAAGCGTTTCCGACCCCATGACGTATATATATTCTTGATCAGGAGCAACAGCCGAGTCAATATAGCCGTGTCCGTCTGTTTGAACACCTAGATCTCGGAGACTATAAGAGCTAGAGTCACCAAATTTGTTCTGTAGACTTCACAAGTGTTTCTTCGGATCAAGTTTGCTTTCAAATTTTAATTTAAAACAAAACAAAACAAGATATTCCGACTATAAAATACTCATACTCAGCATTTATTTAATTCTCGTCCCACTCAAAAGTATGCAACACTATGTGATTTTTCGCGGCGGTGGAGAATCTGCAAACAAATTTTACAAGTCTGTAGATTAAGTGCTTATACACATATAAGCCGAGTTTCAACTTAATGTGTCAAAAATTGTGGGAGATATAAGGTTTTTATCGATTTGTGGGGGCGAGAGGGCGCGTGGAAAAATTTTTAATCAAACTTGATCTGACGACAAACTAGGAGTGTATAGCAAATTTGGTGACTCTAGCTCTTATAGTCTCCGAGATCTAGGTGTTCATACGGACGGACAGACGGTCAGATGGACATGACTAGATCGACTAGGCTGTTGACGCTGATCAAGAATATATACTTTATGGGATCGGAAACGGGATCCTTATGATTGTTACATACATTTGCACGAATACAATATACTCTCTTACTCTACTAGAGTACGAGTATAAAAATCGATAATCGAATCGTACATTGCCCGCGAAAACTTGAAAAGTCTCCCTACTTTTGAACACAACTCGTATATAGACAACCTCGTTTTGGTAATGACGAATATGTAGTCGGAAAGTTTGGAAGTTAAGGCTGGGCCACACTTTGAGTGGTGTACATGTGTACTTTGGACATTTGGCGATCTACATTCTTTCACCCCATTCACCTCCTAGCGACCAGCTAGGAGTTCCATCTTGGCATGCTTCGCTGCCAGCACCAATTTGAAAGCCCCAGCCCTGCTCCATGCCGCAACAGTCACCGTCACCGTCGCCGTCACCGTCGCCGTCAACCGTCGCCAAGTGGAATGCCTATACGGTTGTCAAGTTGCGTAATATGTTTGTACAACCGATTTTCCCTCGTACGACTACATTTGAAAATACATACATATGTAAGTATGTTATATATGGAACGTCTCTTTGTCGCATCAGATGCAGATGGAAATGGAGATGCAGATGAAAAGGCGCAACCAACAATGGCATATAATCGGAAATGTAAGGCAATGTGCTTTCCACTAGTTCGTTGACATTATAATCCACTGAATGTTGTTAAACAACACAGTTTACAATGCAATGCAACAAGGAAAAGGGAAGTTAACAACAAAAAGTTGGCTAGAGTTTTATTTATTTTTCGGATTTACGATTTACTATCAAAAGCATGAATATAAAGCGCCAAGTGGGCATGACCTGTGCGGCAGTAGTAAGTAGTTAGGCCTGTGCAATAGCTAGTATTATTTAATACAAGTATCTCTATAAACACCATTGAGGGTGAATGGAATCATTAAACATGCATGGCAACAACGACTTGAATTTAAAACGCTTGACTTAATTTTTGTAGGGCGTTAAGTCCGTTTTGGATTCGGACCTATCGCCCACATTTTTTTCGGGTACTGAGTCCGTCTTATATCGTTCAACATTTTTTGGGCGCTATGTCCGAAATGAAAAGTGTTGTTGGTCATAGAATCTGTGGTGGTTATCTATATAAAAATACAATTGGCAATCGAGTTCTAGCGACAATTCTTATGTTAATGGTTAGTGATTGCTTAATATGTATGTGTGGGGTTGTGGTTGATTGTTGTACGATATTTGTATATATGAATGTATTGACTAGTAAGTAGTATGTATGTATTCGAAATGAATATGCCAAATCTGACCTTTTCTGGGCCTGCATCAAAATCGGTGGTTGATTGCCGCTGCAACAGGTGTTTCTTTGCGCATTAGTTATAAACATTTTACGAAAAGCGTATACATTTTACATATTCGAATACTTAATTAGATGTGCTACGGTTTTGAGGATTTGACTTGAAACAGTATTTGTGTATAATAAGAAATGCTCAGGGAGACATGGAGAACATGGAAGAATATGTATGTGTGCACGAAAGGCATTCATTTAGAGTGTCAAATTTGATAAGTTATGGGGGGGAGGGAGAGAGAGGAGGTGTTGCGGAAGGGGAGAAGAGATTACGAGTAAGTTAAGATGGGGCTAAGAGAGATAGACAGATGGCATACGGAGCAGTAGCAGGTTATCTAGCGGTTAAAAATTATGATGTACGTAATAGAGGTCTGCATAAATGCACTCAAAACTGCAAAACACGAGCAGCACCTTTTTATGTACCCATCTTTAGTAAATGTGAGTGTACGCACTGTATGTGGCTGTATTGAGAATTAAGGTACATATTCACCCAGATACTGTACAGTACAGTGGAGTTAAAAATTAGTGCATTCATATAGACCTGTAATACGTGAGATAAGTACCTACGGCTAGCACTACACAGTACTTGTTTTCCATAACGGAACACACTTACTTGGCATTCTTTGGTCGCCGTGCATCGATCGGGAAGTCATCATCGAAGTCCAAATTGAAATCCTCGCCCAGATCCTGCGGGACTAGCGGTGTGCGCTGATGTGCGGGACTTGTGTGGTAACCATCACCCTGTAGCTGTTTGTTGTTTGTGTGTGTTTTGTATCGTGTTAAATGAGATTGAGATCCAAAAATTTCAGAAGCTTGAGTTAGATTTGGCTTTGCCTACAAATTTGGAGTTTGCAACACAATAAATTGGAATCCGTATTTACAATAATTGAAAATTACATAAAATAGATTGTGCATATGTACATATATATTTTCACACGCCACACACAATAGATATGGTGCGGGAGAGAGCATGAATGTCATAATCGATTATTTTGATACCCTTCTCAAAGTTCTGCAAGGGAATACACGGTTCGGAGACATGAAGTAGCCTCCGTCTATTGTTTTCGATGTTTCGCATGTGATTAGCTGCTTTTTTTTATGGAATTTTAAATCGCTCACTTATAAAAACTTTCAAAAACAATCGGAACAGAGAACAGATCCGATTATCTTAAGGCATTTGGCATAATTAACTAAAGAGCATGCATGGACTTATAGAGCATATTACATAAGAATCAATTCGGTTCCAATTTATTGCAATTTTATTGCATAATACTCAGATAATAAAAGAGATAAAATTAATTTTTTTTTTTAACTTAAAGTAAAGGGCGAATCGTGTTACTCGTGCAAGGATTTCGATGGAAACATTTTGGATACAACCTTTTAACTGCCGGATCAGTCGATTAATTAATCAATCAGCCAATTACGTAGTATGAATGTGAAAATAAACAAACTTTTCCAATAGTTGAAAAGTCAAAAAAATATATTCCGTAGTTGATATTTCTTGAAACAAAGAAACGTATAAGATAATTTATGTTTGGTATTGCAGGAACATAGTTAATATTGAGAACGGTACACATATTTGATGTTCATTGAATTCATATGCAATATTTACAGGTGAATAGTTCTGTGTTCTGTGTGTTCGTGTGTGTGTGCATGCGTAAATGTGAGTGTGAGTGTGTGTATATTGCATATGATTTAGCACATAATCCTTGATACACGAGCATATCGAGCCAGCCCCTACCTTGACCACTGTGCCGACCTGATTCGACTCTGATGCCGACTGCCGATTGTCCAGAAGATTGGCTCGCTCCATATTTTCTAGCTGCAATGTTTCCCTCGGTTGATCCAATAGTCGTTCGCGCATTTCATGTAAGTAGGGACACCGCTGCATTCCACCTTCACTTTTGGGTGTTCGCTTATGTTGTTGCTGTTCTTTTTATCTAAGAATATGTATATCAATTTTGTATTTGCGGTTTTTTCTAGCTACTTGGGTTTCGGGATATATAATATCGATTCGAGCTTCGTATTGTATGTATGTATCAGACTACGTATAGCCAGCCCTAGGGTAATAGTAAATGATTTGGCATTCTTATACGTTGTAGCATACACTCATTTGTAGACTTTGTATAAGAGGTAAATCGGTTATAAATAGATTTCTAATTTAAGAATCAGAATCAAAAATCAGTCATATAGTTTGCTGCAGCAGTTATTATTTGAAGACTTTTAGTTTGCAATTGGTCGATCTGCAAATAGAGATGAAAAATGATGTACATGGAACGATAAGCTTTGCATTTCAAATTATGTAATGACTATTTTTAGCATGTATGTACACATGTATGTAAGTGTATATGTAAGTATATATAAATTCCAGAGAGGAAAATGCGTAGAATAAAATTCAATAGCAGTGCGAGAAATCATGCGAACGCTCCTTCGAATATGGGTCGGGTCCAATGATTCGTAATGCGAGAGGCAGTGGATCGAATGGGTGGATAGAGTGGAGTGCCATGGATTAGTGAGAGAACAATTGGCAAATGCTTCAACGCCCTGATCGACAGCTACATAAACTCAATCTAGTCAATGCTAAGCAATCTTGACAGATTGATGAGGGTCGATTCCCTGCATGTGTTGACTTTTACGTAATACAAAAATTTAAGTCTACATGCTTGGAATATGAACGGCTTATGTAATTTTTAGCATTATTAGGTCGCAATTGATATTTCTGTTTACTCTTTATATATTCTTTATATACAATTCAACTCCGCCAAAAACAAAATGAAATTCACACTTGGACATTCAATGATTTCTTCCCATTTTGAGTTTATAAAGGGAAGAGTGCGTCGATCAGCCTACTCCGACGTTGCCCATTATGAAACGCTGGTACAACGCGTTGAGTGACGTTCGTCCGTCGCTCAAGGATAAATTTCATGAGGGTCGTCCAAAAACGGTTGTTGGGTCAGAAATATTTGATGCTGGGCGTATGAGCCGGATACATGGATGAGCATGGATATATGCGTATGAGCCGGAAACAAAACAGCGAACATTTTTTAAACCGAAAAAGTCTCTTAAGGCATTCCAAAAAAGTCTTTTTGGAGATACCGACTTTGGAGTGGTAAAAGTGCTTCAACAATGGTTTTGAACGAGTGCAAGTGTGTATTTATCTTCCTGAAGAATATTTTGATATTGAACCAATTTCAATGATGCATTAGGTCACGATTAGGTCAGAAATATAAAAGGCAGCTCTCGTACATGTATTGTACACACATACGTGCATATGGTTGTTGTGACTATGTGCCACACTTTTGATCTGGACATCAGCCAAAAAATATAAAAACCGAAATCGACTTGCAATGGATTTGCACGCATTGGTCATGGTATTTTGGAAACCTATGCTCCGTTGTTTGTTTAATGTTTCTATGCGATATACTTACTTATTTGAATTTGAATACGAACGAGGCGATATGAGATGGGGCGACAAGGTCGTGGACCATTTGCGATGAGAGTACAGTACGCCAGCAGCAGCAGCTGGTCTAAAATAAAAGGCAACCGAGCAGAAAAATAGCTTGCTTGATCGTATAACCCACGATCGTTCAATATGCCTACGAAACTTAGTTTTTTCATGGTTAGAAGCTCGCAATACTGATTTGGTTTAGTTAACAATTTCATAAACAGTATTCCCTTTGTTCGCGTACCCCAATCAGAAACAAGGATTTATCTTGCTCCAATCTTCACTCTCTATTTTCAAACTTGTTATCTACAAGTGCTGGACAGTTGAATTTGTGTTGTTGCTACTCAACACCTTCCGCCTTCTAGTCGTCTTCATCTTCGACATCTATTCACTGATTCATTATTAGTTGGCGAACATTGCAAAGTCTGTGTTACTGTCTTATGGACCCAGACCCCATTTGAGTTGCAGCTTCGGCTCCAAATGGAAAACTTGTACCCTAATTAACAAGCGAACGTTAGTTTTGCGTCAGTTTGAGGCAACATTTAACAAAAACTATTGGCCACACTGGGCATGTGGCGTGGGCCATATACCTGGGCTAGATGTGGTCTCGTTAGCCATGAAATGTTAATAGTCTTAACCAAGCTTCAATTTGCGTGCCTGTGTTGGTGAACCAGAACTTGCAACAATTCTCGAACGGGGCTTAGAAATGGAAATGAAACTGACCCTGGAACAGCCAAAAGCGACAGCGGGGCCTCCGCTGTGCAATGGATGACGACGTTTTATGTTAGCCGCAACGTTGTCGTTGTCGTTGCCGGAGCCTTACTTGGTTTAGGCTTAGGGCCGCGTCACGACAGTAGAACAGACATGTAGTATATGACGTACCCAGCCGAATGTTTATATACCCTTTCACAATTGTATATATGAAATACTCTATATATAAAATACTATGAAATGTATGAAATGTAGGAAATACTATACGCACTGCGGCTGCTGTGTT
The DNA here is from genome assembly GCA_037043425.1 of Hirtodrosophila duncani. Lineage (NCBI taxonomy): Eukaryota > Metazoa > Arthropoda > Insecta > Diptera > Drosophilidae > Hirtodrosophila > Hirtodrosophila duncani. The sequence goes on from JBAMBM010000097.1 coordinate 627,720, forward strand.
CTGACTGTGATTCTCTATCTAACTTGGACCAAGTTCGAAAATTTGAGGTTCAAGTTCCATGAGCTTAGGTTGAATGAATATTAATTTTGTCATGGAGTTTCCGACTATGTAAGGTATATATATATTATTGATCTGCGCGACAAGGAGAGTCGATATAGCCATGTCCGTCCGTCCGTCCTCTTGTTTCCACCACAAGATCTCAGAAATTTGAAGAGCTACAGAGCTCATATTTTTACCAGATGCTTATTTTGCTTGCGCGCTAGTTAAATTTTGGATAAATCTAGATTGGACAACTATATTCCGGAATGATCACTTAGTAGCATAACTTTTCTCCTTTACATCCACATCAAACCAAATTCGGCTTGCAGCGATTCCGACCCTATTAAAAATATATATTTTCGATCAGTATCAACAGCTAAGTCGATCGAGCTGTGTCTGTCTGCAAGATCACCTTAATTTTTTAAGATTTTGCCACGCCCTTGTTCTGCAAATCGAACAAATTATTATCTCAGATAATTTTAAAGATATCAGTGAGTAATTAAAATTACTTAAAAAATCAACAATTTCCTATGGGCATAACAAGTTTTGTTTAGAAACATCGTCAGAATTAGCATTACCATTTTTCTTGGGTTTCATCATTAATACAAGTTATACTTATGTTTCTGTCTCCCTCCCACATACACCTATGCTGCTGCTGCAGCTGGACTGACTGAACTAGTAAATTCGATTTTGCTTGTGTTGCTGTGTAGCTTAAGGGGTGGAAGAGGGGATATAAGCAGCATTTTCTGCATTGTTAGAATACGAGTAAGCAAAATGCAATTTGATAAATTTGAGGCTGAGTTACTGTTCGAATAATTTTGTTTTATTATTAAAGACGTTCTCACCAAATAATTATTAAGATAGGGAGAGAGGATTCGGGAGAGAGTGGTAACACTCGGATTGAGCAACAATTTTGACGCTGTCCATCTGTACTCTAGTAGAGTAAGCGAGTATATTCCCATAAAGTATATATAGTCATGATCAGCATCAACAGCCGAATCGATCTAGCCATGTACGTCTGTCCGTCCGTCCGCATAAGCACCTAGATCTCGGACACTGTAAGAGCAAGAGAGACCAAATTTGGTATGTAGACTCCTTTTTTTCACTCTTTTGAGTGTGTGGAATATTGAATAAATCCTGAGTACGGGTATCTTATAGTCGGAATATCGACTATAGTGTCCTTAATTGTTTGGTTTTGACTCTGTCAACGCACAAAATCAATGGAAAATCTTAGACATTGACAGACACTCATTTGTTTGTTGATGGATCGGGGTTTTCCCAACCAAATGGTCATAGTGCGAGCGGATTAAGCCTGTGATGATGCAATGGGAGAAGGTAATAAAAAACATAATGGCTAATTTTGAGTCAACGGAGAATTCGAGCGGGGACTTTAGTGTAAGGTCTAACACTTTTAAATAAATTACGATATGGAATAACTGAGCACTGGGTACTTTATAATCGGAATTTCGACTGTAGCGTTCTTACTTGTTATATATGTACATATGTATGTGGGCACATATAGGAATACAACTGCCTAATGTGTATATAATACATTTAAATACATATGTATGTACGGGTATCTTATAGTCAGAATATCGGCTATAGCGTTAAGCTTCTAAGCCCTCTCCAAGCTTCGAAATGAGACTGTGGCGGACGCCCCTCGCCTATTGTTCATACAGGTGGCCCCTGGTGTCAGACTGTTTTAACTTGAGAACGCGCTCTATCGATCAATATTTACAATTATCCATAAATCTATTGCAACAAAATCGAGAAATTTGGGAAATGGGGTCGACTATACATATAAATGAGAGTGCTCTATGTGCTTGTATGGTGTTGTGTTTGGTGTTTGTGGTTACATGTGTGTATAAACAATCAACTTGCAACAATGCGAAAAGATAATCGTCTGCTTTTATTATTGTTATTGTTGGTTTTTGTTGATGTTTTATGACAGACAGATCCGATCCCCTCAGAAGAGTGTCAGATGACAGATTGCAGACAAACGACTCGATTCGACCGCACCCACTGCACCTACAGCCATCGTCTAAATCAAATCCAGGGCAAGTTTGCCGATCGGATTGTCGAGGCGCCAGAGCCATAGGCAGCTTTTGATCTATGTAGAACTGTGCACCCAATACAGAGGCGTCATCCACATTAACAACCGGAAATGCAATTGTTTGGATAAGAGCATTGAATGGGAACTGTGTCCATTTGGACACATTCTGCTTGCGATGTGTTTCATTTGGAATGTTTGCCGTTAGAGCAGCTGGGTGACCTTATTCACAACAAAAATACATACATATAAGAAGAAAAACAATTCTCAATGCCACGCTGAGTTTGTCCCTGCCATCCCCAATGGTTTAGTTGACGTTAACTTTCATCGGTGGGTGGTTGGTTAGCCCAACGCATTAAACTATGCAAATCCAAGCCTCGCAGACGCAAACACCCGCAACTGCAATTGAATGGGTTTCGACTAGGCGTTGCAAAATGCTTTGCAGTCCACCGATGAGCCGTTGTTAATGAATGACCAGACATACCACATATTTAGGACCAACCACCCAATCATATATCCGCCCCACATGGAACAAAAGGTAAAACTCACCACCGCGTTTCATCGTACTAAATATTCGACTTTCAGCCCTCTTTCGTGTATTTAGATTTCTTCCAATACAATGAAAATATGAATACTTGTATGAATTTATGAACACACACACATATATAGGTATCATTAGAAGTATGAATATGTATCAGATAACATTCGTACTTCATCATCGCCTTACAGTGCAAACGATTTTTGATTTTGAAAGCAGATGCCTCATAAATCGTTAATGATATTATAGTAACATGTTGGCGAAACGCTAAGACTGTACAAGTTAGCTCTCATTCAATCTCCCACCAATTACACTAGGTAACATAACTCAAGATTTTTTTTGCATCTAGGTTCTCACCTATTTCTTTTTGTTAGATATGGAGGCCAAAAAAACAATGGAGAACGCTATAGTCGATTACGACTATAAGATACTCGTACTCTTTACTTATTTTATATTCGACACATTCGAAAGTATGCAACACTTTTTCCGACTATATAATGTATATATATTCTTGATCAGCATGACAAGGGGAATCGATATAACCATGTCCGTATGTCAGTCCGTCCGCCTGCTTCAACACAAAGATCTCATAAGTCTTAAAAGCTACAGAGCTGACATTTACCAGATGCTTCATGAGCTTCCACGCTGGTTAAGTTCGAGTTTTAAATTTGCTTTGTATTCATTTGAGGACTCCAAACGCCCGCTGGCCACTTTTCTGTTCTTCTTCCAAATAAAAACAAATTCGTCTTCTATCCCTTGCACTGTAGCCACACGCCCACCGACCAGATTTGATCTACATCGGTTATATATTTAAAATGTGAACGGTAGATAAGCTTCGCCAAGGTGATGTTTTGATCTAAAGCAAACCAAATTCGGCTGGTTTGGCAGTTGTTACGTCAAATTGCATACAAACCGTAAGGTTTTATGATTCCATTTGAAAATGCAACAGTGGCGGATTTCTTAAAATTGCCTCTTCATCGATTAATGACTTACACCGCGAACGACGTAGAATTAATGCGGCCTTACATGGAAGGTGTTGCAAATTTTTTTCCTAATTTTCCCTAGATTTTCAAATCAAAATATCCAAAAAAGTACCGCACCAATGAAAAAAAGCTGAATTCAAAATTATATAGATGTCAAACTAATGATTTGAATGTTGAATAGTCTACAGATGCTATATAATATATTAATTGACTTTTAAACCCCGCAAAGGTTTTTAAACTGCAAACGCGCCTCTGAAAAGAAGCTTTAAAAAATACTAGATTTTGTACAATTCTTTAAAAAAAAGTTTAGCCATAAAATTAATTTCTTTAGCTTTTCCCATCTGAGTCCCCAAATCTATTAAACAGCTAAACAGAACCCAGATGCAATTTGGCTGATACCTAGTGTTATTTAAGAGCTCGACAAATCGCATTCACATCGATTAGTCATGAGAATAAAGAGCACATTCATCGTACTTTAATCAAAGCCGCGATCATCAGAACTAGAGTTGTCTGTTTTAACAAAAAAACAAAGCATTCTTCAGACTGATACATAGATACATATTTCAATGTGTAAATGCATGTGATAATACATCTTTCCAGCTAGAGTGATGTGTTTTGGTTTGTACTTTATACCCTAACTTATAGAGTAAATATATATTCTTGATCAGATCAGCAGCAGTGTCTGACTGGACTAGCGGCAATATCTTGGAGGTTTTGGTTTAACCAAATCAAATTTGGGATTAAGACTGATACAGTATTATTATAGTGGTATAAGGGGACGATATCTCAAAGTCGGAATTTGGTCTTGTATTGGTCTTCGTTGTTGCCCTTTGTGCTATTAAGTCAACGTTTGTCACATTTGCTTTTGGCATTTGTATGGGTTCACTTGGCGAAGGTAACAAGACGAAAACAAACAAATACAAAGCATAAAGCATGAAACAATCTAATACCCCAATGTCTTTCTAATGAAAGAAGACCAAGAAATGTGAAACATGTGATACATGCGAATCTTGGATTGCAGCGATTGAGACAACCATATTAAAATAGTGCTGGATGGTGTATAGGAACTGGGATTCTTCTGCAACGCGCGCTTACCTACATATATATCTATATATGTCTCTGCTGGGTTCCTCCTTCTCACATAAATCAAATCGCAGCAACAGTTTCCCTTGGTAGCAGCGCTTCCAATTTGCCTTTCCTATTTTTGTTTTGTTACGCACTTCGCATGTCCTCGCCTCCAATTCGTCCTGTTTGGGGTTGACATGCAGAAATAGCCAATACCAGTAGCAGTAGACAGGGGAGACAGGGGGCGGCCGGCCGACTGTGACTGTCTGTTCCGCTCGTTTACGTTGTTTTCACTTTGTTTCTGTGGCATTCAGTTTGCTAAAAATACTCGCCTTCGCCTTAGCATTTGCCTGAATTTGTCAAAAATATATTGCGCACTAACGGTATTGCTATTGATACTCGTATCTCGTATTACAGAAGCAGCCGGAGCCGGAAACGGACAGCGATTGCAAACACAAGCACACACACCAATCCGCTGACAAAATGGACGACTACGATGGTAGTGAAGCAACAGCCACACGCACTAGCCGATGCAATTACGCTAGCACTCGAAAATCGAAAATGTTGAACTCGTTTTTGTATTACTGTTCTTCTCTGGTTGTTGTATTTAGATTCAGTATCAGAATATGCTTACTTTAAGCACTTCTAGACTGCGCATAGCAATAGAAAAAAAAAAACAAAAATATCACAACACAGAAATTACAATTTAAATTGTTGCAAGCAATTACAGTAAGCCGACAACAGCGTTAGCAAAAACAGCAAAAGCCATGACAATTACAATTGCAATTACAACTACAATTACATGTACGCAAGTAGTTCCAATGACAACCAATAACTATGAACACTTGGACAAAACCAAACAACACAATCGAATATAAACTTGGGCTTGTGCTGCGTGGTGAGTTGTAAACACCGACGCTACCACCACCTCCAGGAAAGTTAAAAATATTAACGGCCAATACGATAATTTGAAACACGGCGAATGTGAATCCACCATGACTACTTAACAGTTCCTGTTAACTCTCGCTGGCACTGGCGCTGGTGTCGTACTCAAGAGAGAGCCTGTTCAAATACTTATGAGAATGTGATGGAAAAAGTAGACGTGAATGCCAATGAGCAGTCGACATAACAGCTGCCAGCACCAGCACTGTTATGAATCAACATTCACCATACTCACTAGTTGGCTCACTCATTTCGAGAGGACGACTATTGCGCCAGTTTGAAATTAAAATATGATCAGGCAGTTCAAGTAAAATATGTTCTTATAATAGCTAATATAAAAACAAGAGAAATTCAAACAATTGTATAATTGATTTTCACAATAAGCGGTGATCAGCAGCAATATACTATAGTAATCCGATATGAATCAATATAGTTCAGTGGGCGAGGGATGTTCATATGAACCGAATTTAGTTTGATTTAAATGAAACACGAAGAACTTAAGCTACTAATGTTCCTTCTGGCAAGAATCGGCTATATGGGAGCGATGTAGGGGCTTGATCTCAATCAAATTTGGTCAGCGAGTGTGTGGGCACCTCAAATGGATACGAATCGAATTTGGTTTGCTTTAGATAAAAACAAGAAGGGAAGGCTAGCTTCGGCTTGCCGAATCTTATATACCATTCACACTGTGAATATATAACCGATGTAGATCAAATCTGGTAGGCGGGCGTGGGCTCTCAGGGGATACAAGACGAATTTGTTTTAATTTGGATGAAGAACAGAAAAGTGGACAGTGGGCGTTTGAAGTCCTCAAATGGATTCAAAGCAAATTTAATTTGATTTTAATGAAAAAAAAAGAAAAGTTGTGCTACTAAGTGTTCACCCTGGAACAATCGATTGTATGGTAGCTGTTATATAATTATCCGATCTTGATCAGATCAGACCAGTAGACGTGGGGCCTTCTAAAATGGATACAACCAAATTTAGTGGTTTGATTTGGATGAAAAACCGAAAAGTTTTCTACTAAGTGTTCATTTAGGTACAATTGGTAATATGGGAGCTATATGATATGGTTGTCAGATCCTGAGCAGATCTGATCAGCGGACGTGAGGCCTCCTCAAATGGATACAAACCGAATTTGGTTTGATTTTTATGAAAAACAGAAAAGTTATGCACCTAAGTGTTCATTCCGTTACAATCGGTTATATGGGAGCCATATAATATAGTTGCCCGATCTGGATGAAACTTAAAGTCAACCAGAGTGCAGACAAAGGAAGCATCTGGTAAATTTCAGTTCTATAGCTTGGAATACTTTTGAGATGTTTGTGTTGAAAAAGACGCACGGACAGGCTGACAAATTCGATTCCTTTGGTAACGCTTAAGAAAAATACATATATATATATGTATATGTATATATATATATATATATATACTACACATACTACTTTCCTATATAGGAAATATATCCGTATATAAATCATATATATATAAATCATATAAGAGTATCTTCATACCATACCATATACATATGCATATATACACATATATACATACATACATACATATATATATATATATATATATATATATATATATATATCTATATAAGAGTATCTTCATAAGAAGAAGATACTCTTATGAAGATACTCTTATATATATATATATATATATATATATATATATATGTATGTATGTATGTATATATGTGTATATATGCATATGTATATGGTATGGTATGAAGATACTCTTATATGATTTATATACGGATATATTTCCTATATAGGAAAGTAGTATGTGCTTTCTTTTCATACCTGGTACTCTATAGTAAAGGGTATATTATATTTGCGCAAATGTATGTAAAAGGCAACCACATGTAAATATGTATATTCTTGATCAGCAGCAAATTCATTTTCTATAGGCATACCAAATTTTGTTGAAATCGGTTAAGAAACAACGTCAGAATTAGCATTATCATTTTCTGTTTCTGTACCCATCCCACTTACACCTATGCTGCTGCTGCTTGAATGAGTGAACCCTCTACCCCTACCCCCAAAAAAATCGAATGGTCGGCATTGTTGCAACAGTAGTGTTTCTGTCTCTCTTTCACTTACACGCATGCTTGAATGACCGAAATTTGATTGTGCATGTTGAAATTCAATTGGAATCTTGTTATGTTGTTAATGAAGGGGAAGGGGGCTTATAAGCAGCCGCTGATTGAATGTGTTTTTGCACTATTACGATATGAAGTACCTAAGTACCGAGTATCTTATAGTCGGAATTTCGACTATTTCCTTCAAATAAACCAAATTCGGTTTGTATCTTTTTGGCACACTCCACGTCCGCTGACTAGATTTTGTCAAGATAGGAAAACTAGATCATATAGCCCCTATAGAACCGATTTTTTTTCGGAATGAACTCAAAATATCATATACACTTTATGGGGTTCCGCTTCTTTTAGCTTCCTGCTCCCTGTTATATAAATTTGCACGAATAAAATATACTCGTTTACTATACTAGAGTACGAGTAGAAAAACTGTTGCCGAAATTTCGACTATAGTGTTTTTACTTGTCGTAATTTGTATTCTTAATTTGAACATGAGATTACAAGACAATGCCCTTCTACACGATTCTCAGGTAACTCTTTCTCGGAAATATTTAAGCTTAATTTGTTGTTTTTATACTCGTACTCTAGTAGAGTAAATGAGTATATTGCATTCGTGCAAATGTATGTAACGGGCAAAAGGAAGCGTTTCCGACCCCATAAAGTATGTATATTCTTGATCAGCATCAACAGCCAAAGCGAACTAGCCCTGTCTGTCTATCCGTCCCTATGTGCACCTAGATCTCAGAGACTGTAACAGCTAGAGAGACCCAATTTGGTATGTAGACTCCCCTGGTATTTGTTTTTAAAATTTTAACCGCACAACCTAATATCTTCTACAAATATTAACGCATTCAGTTGAAACTCGGATTGTGTATGTATATAAGCATATAAACTATCGAGTTTTGTTAAGATTGTATAATAATTGTAGACAAAATCGTAGAAAAACGTTTTTAATGAAAGCACCACACCCTATAAAAAGAGTTTTTTCTTACTTTTGAGAGTGTCGAATATTGAATAAATGCTGAGTACGAGTTTCTTATAGTCGGAATATCTACTATAGCGTTCTTACTTGGTTATTTTCTATTTCTGATGTATCTTTATATTTTGTTTGAGAATGGCAGTTATTCGGAGAATAAAAATATAATAACCTTTGTCTTCAGCCTTCCTTAAAATCGGAGGTTTATATTCAAGTTGTTGCGATGTATTTAATACGATATTCATTCATTCATTGATATCAATCCAACCTCAGCTTGTATCCATTTTGAAAGGCTATAAGGCCGTTGACTAAATTTGATGCGGATCGGTCTTTTATAGAATAAAACAGTTAACTTGGTTCAGGCTATTTAACTATCGAGGCTCTACTGTAGTGTTCTTACTTGTTTTTCACTCTTGTGAAAGATAGTGCGGAAAATGTAAAGTTACGGACCATAGACTATTTACCACAGCTTAGCAAAATATAGAAAATTCATTGGCGTACATTAGGATTTCATATATATTCATTCCTGAAAAGAGCATTAAATAAGATTTGGATAAAGATTAGTTTGTGAGCCTTACACTGCACAAAAATAGTAGTCAGAATGTAAACGTACAAGTATAAGACAAGCCGATGCGATGACAGCCTGCGCCAGCAACAGCGACGCAACAGCTGCAATGTTAATGCTTACGACATTCGTTTAATCGTAATTTCTTACATGCATCCAAATCGTATATCAGAAATGTAATGAAAAAAGATAATGATGATGAAGATTGTAATAATGATGACACAGCTGAGAATTGCAATTGTAGCAAGCACCTGAACGGGGTAGATTGCATAATGAAGCTTCAAAAGTTTGCAAATTAAGCTTCACTCTCATAGTATATATATTGGCAGTCCTATTACAAGTTTCTCAGACATTTAGGTCAAGAATGTGCCACATCGGTGAGATGAAGCTGTATATTCTCAAAGCTAGTTGGTCAATATGTTCATCATAGCTGTTGGTTAATGTACTCACAATCATGTTCATTCAAGAACGGGTATACATATATATGTATAGCATATATAGCATTCTATAGGTCAGCTCTGGAAATACATATTCATCATGTTTCATTCATTTCAGTTTACGAAGAGGCACGTGTTTCGTCGGTCTATCTGCTCGTCCGTCTATGTCAACCTCCAAGTTTTAAATGCCACAGGACTGAAATTTTGCCGTTTTTACTTCTTTCTGATTTATCTAAATCGGAAAACTATGAAATATATTTTTATGTAGTGTCACCAAATTTGCTATGTTTGTTTTAAAATTTTGACCCGCTCCTGCCACCCCCGCAAATCCAGAAAGCCGTTATCCACAAAAGCAACTATATCTCGGAGACTATAAGAGCTAGAGTCACCAATACAGACATCAATAGTGTGTCGTCAAATCAAATTTGTTTTAAAATTGATCCACCCCACATCCTGCTTCCGCAAATAGATAAAAGCTTATGTCTCCCACAATTTCTGTCATATTCGATTGAACTCGGTTGTATTTAGATAAGCAGATTATCTACCGACCTGTCAAATTTCATTACATTCAGATAGAATATAGAGAATATAAGAAATATAGACAAAATCACAAAAGAAACTTTTGGAATATTTTGTTCTTCGAGGGACATAAAAACTACTTTGGCTCATTAAAGTCGGAAAGTCAATTAATTTACTCACATTAATCACCATTAAATAAAGCACTAAGCATAATTCTAAGGGTTTCAAGAGATGCAAATTTTATTCGTAGAAGCCTACTTGAATATGAATGGATCCCAATCCCAATTCAAACCCCGGAAAACAAACAGTACAAATCTTTTGAATAGACTCAATGCTGGTGATTCCTGGTGATTCCTGTATCATGGACACCAAATACACGATGCGTACTTCAAAATGTAGTCGATCCAAAGAAGTGTAATCTAATTTAGTTGTAACAATGTCATCAAATTCCTTCGACCATCGCTTAATATAACCCAGAACACCCACAGCCTTATTGACGGTAATTGAAATGCGAAATTTACTTTTAGCGACCTGTAATATTCGAACTGTTTGGGTTAGCAGCCTCAAGGTCGGGAGCGGAAAAACGTTTGGGTTTTTGTTTCTTCAGCTGCCATTGAAATACCTTAGGATGATTTCGGCAGCATCTGACTGTATATGAGAACAGCACAAAATCGATAGCAAAAACCAGAAATTGGCTTCAAGACTGATGATAAACTCTGGCAGGTCATAAAAAAGCTGTAAAGTCAGCCTAGCTTCAATTTTTGGTTTTTGTTGTCAATTTTGTGCTGTTGTCAAATACAGTGAGATGCGGCGTAAGTCACGGAATGCGGTGGTATAGTAAAGTAATAGAAAAGCTATAGACCATAGAACAGAAATTATCGAATGTACACGGGGAAATCTTTTTTCGTTGATATTTCATCGAATTCGGTATAAGTATATATATAACAAGTTCAGTATGCCAACACTGTACGAGCCCCTGCGTTCAGCGCCAGTACTCGTTTAGCGATCGCGTAGTTTTATGAGAATACGAAAACATCGTTTTCCTCGAACCTCAAAGCAATCGAAGCCAGTCATGATTTCGTGTTTTCAAATTGGTAAATTAGGATGAGCGCGTATGAGGGGCGGGGGTAAACAAAGATTACAATTTCTTCTCCTTTTCCCCTCACTCGCGTAGATCGTTTTTTTTAAATGAGTAGCACATAACATTCGTTGAATTCAGAGGGATATAATTTTCATTGAGTGCCGCGTTTTGATGTGCTTGCAATCGCAAGATGCAGGTCTCTGATCGGAATACTTATAGAACATACAGTATTTATATATCCGAAGTTTTTAGTCGCAACCATCCATATTTTATTTAATATATGCAATTAGAAACTTTTAGCCAAATCGTGATATGTACATATTACCAACGTAATAGAGTTCTTCACAATATCGAAATGGGGCCGCCAAAGAGCGGCGGCTCTTATATACATTAAGTACGCATATGTACATGCTCGTGCCAGTGCAAATATATGTATGTATGTGTGTAAGTATATGTACGTACTTCTCAGAATAAACAGCACATTTTTTAAAGTTGTGGCACTTTAGGTGCACTGGATGCCCAAAGACACGCACAGCGCGCAGCTCAACGCAAAATCAATGGAAGGGAAGGATTGAGTAGAGCTGGGCTTAGGCAAGGGGTAGCGCGCTGGGGCTGGTCTGGTGATGGTGCTGCTATTTCTGCTGCTACTATTTATGGGTTGCGATTCTCATGACGCGCGTGCGCCGAATTCGGTTAAAGGACATTCACCTTTAGCTCTAGCTCTGCTGCCCAACACAGGGTGCATTTGGGTAAGCTTCTATCTAAGTGCAGCTCGGCTCAAGTTGGTTGTATGGATATGGAATGTGTATGGATATGTGTGCGTGTTGTTTTCGTCCCAAATCGAAAGCTAATTAAATTAAACATCCCCCACTCTATTGTGAATACGGATACGGATATGACAAAAATAACTTCTAGTCCTCGCAACGAAATTCGGTTGGATGAGGATAGGCGGCAACCAGTAATCACATACACGTACACCTTAAAAAGTGCGGTCTCCCTCTCCCTCTCCGTTGCCGTTGAATCCATACATGTAATATTTTTGTAGTCTTGTTTTCTTGAAGAAGCCAGCAATAACCTAGTTTTTAGCGAGCTCAGTTGGTCAGGGCGTGGTTCTGGGTCCTATCGTCCTTCTTCGGCAATGTACTAAGTACATATATTTGTGCAGAATGGCATCCACAAATCTTAGGGGCACATAAACATAGCATCCTTGCAGCCACACGACTATAGTATGAGACAGAGTTACAGAGAGGGAAAGAGAAAGGGAGAGAGAGAGAGAAACAAGTGAGAGAGAGAAACGAGTGAGAGAGAGAGAGAGAGAGAGAGAAAGAAAGAAGGGGAAGAGCTGCTCTTAATCTCTCCTCTGGCTCTGGGGATGCTGCTGCTGCTGCTGCCATCTTCTACTCTAATTTGAAATGAATTTTAGCGGTTCCCCTTAGCATCTCTCAGTCTCTCTTCCTCAACGTGCAATTGGCATGACCCACAGATACATACACACACAAATGCCTATGTCTAGCCCTTGCAACTACTCAATTTCCATGAATTTCCAAATGTAAATAAGTCATCCTGGTCCTGGTCCGCATTTACATTTATGGTAATACATACAAACATATAATGCAGACATTTTCCTGCCATTTGCTGTTCGGTAATTAATTAATAGCCCACCCAACGATGGAACCAACCAGATCTGGACCACGACCACCCGAATCCAAATCCAAATCCGAACCAGAAAAGAAACATATACAACAAATGCGCTGATATTAATTTAACTGCATATTTAGCCAGTGTCAATATGTAAGGGTTTATTATCGTTTATTTGCGACTATAATTTTATATAGAGAGTGTATGCCTCTTGTTTTAATATAATCGTTATGCAACCAACTTAATCCAAACTGCTTTCGATTTGATTTGATTTGACTTGATTTGATGTGATGTGATTTTTCTTCCATTTGTATACACAATATATGGGAATACTTGGGGATAGTTAAAACATATGAATGTGTATTCGTATGCTTTATATGTACTTGCACTAGTATGCGAGCTGCAAGGGTCGCAAGTCGAGTCGAATCGCAGCCTACAATAACATTCGTAAATCGATTATATTCTTTGTTTGATTTTCGTTGGTATTAATATTTATTTTTTTTATAAAAAAAAGTACTTAAAATGATGTTTCGTTTGGATTAGGTTTGTGTACATAGTTTTGTGTTCTAGTTTTTGTTTTTGTTTTTGCTTTTAAATACTGTATTCAAAGGATCATCGGGTTTTGATTTAATTCAGTAACTACTTAGTTCAATAAAATCTAATACACATTCGTACATTTATATATGTATATATATTCTGCGAAAGTCGGTGTACAATAAATACATTGCCGTTTATATATGTATGTATAAGAAAATGCATAAAAAGTTTTACTCTAGTTAAAAATTTAGTATGAATATAAAATTGAGATAACTAAGCTATAAATGTAAATACATACATGTAGTTTGTTTGGTTTCTATGTACTTAGTTTTAATTACTTTTTGGCAATCGTTTTTAGCATCATCTAATAAGTTTGTTTTCCTTCAAATTCAAAGTTACGTTTTGGTCATGGAATGTCTTTATCCCATTCCCAATTTACTTTTTTAATGTTATTTTAATTTTTAATTTTTAGTTTTTGGAAATAACAAATACCATTTCTAGATGTGAACTTAGGCTAAGTAAAATTCTTTGGCATTGGCAAAATTTACAAGAGAAATTATCATCTTTATCGCAATTGAATGTTAAAGAGAAGTTGTCCTGTAATCTTATCTTGAATCTATGTTAGAGATAACTTAATTTTCCAAAAAAAAAAGTGGATTGATGTTTGCTACAAGTGTACTTATATTGGTTCTCTTCTTGACATTCGTTTGGGCTTTCTTAGCGTCATGATCACCGCACGTACCCTTGCAGTTTGGTAGAGCAGGCAACTATGATTTTTTCAATGTTATGTAATTTATAATACTCGTAATTCGTCTGCGAGCACTATATGGGGCGGGGCATCAGTTGAGGCAGACCACTGTGCGGTTAAAATAGATTTATATAGTAATATAGGAACAAAACGGCTAACGTTAACCAACCATTTCTTGGCATTAAACACATCGGTTACAAATTGAGCTGATTGTGTGAACAAGTATAAACAGTAATTCGAGGATAAGCTTAAGCTTCGATTTACCAAAGTTTGTTTCTCTTTATAAGATTTGAGCGATCGTTAATACACAAAGTTTTCTAATCGTATTCAAAATCTTATTTAACTAATAAGTATTTACGATTGTTAAATGAAACGTGCGTTCTCGTATTATAAGTAGTATGTATGGTAAAGCATAAACAAAAGTATCACAAACGGAGATGGGGTTGGGGTTATGGTTAGGGGCAAACGTAATTCTCTTAACAATTTAATGCTTAACAAACCCTAAACATATACAATTTAACAAACTGAGTGGCTACAATACACACACACACAAAGTACTCGTAGTACAAGAATGTACATACATATGTACTTACATGTAAGGTTTTGGGTTTACATATTAGGTATATCGTATTCTACTTCTTGGCAAGACATTTAAACAAGGATACTCTTCAACAATTATGGGGAATGAGAATGCGCTCACGGATGTAATTCTGCTAACATTAATGTTTTACACATATATTATATAACTTGTGTCCGTATCTATATACTTTTATAAGGAAATATTCTAAATATATTTAGTTGGATGCATTTATGGAACTTATGGGAATGTGTAGTACAAGTACATATCGTACGCACACGTTGCTGCTCCTGCTGCTTCGACCACTTACTGCGTATGCAGTAGATGTAGTATAAGTGGATACTTTTCGTGGATAGTCCGAATCCGTTCTTTAACTTCTCGCTGGCGTTGGCATTGGCATTGGCATTGGCATATTGGTGGGGTCTATGTTTTTCGAGAATACGTATGTGAGTGTTTCCTGTATGTGCATGAGCATAAGTAATATATGTGGATTGGAAAGGAATTCACACAACCACATTTAGGTGAAGCAATCTGTTAAAATACGATTGCTTAATATGCCCGATGCCACATCATTTGTAGTTTTTGAGAAATTTCAATAATTTTATGCATATATATATATATATATATGTATTTTCTATGTACGAGTATACAAGTACATATACTATATGTATATATTTTTGCTTATATCGTGTTTTATATCATATCATGACAAATCGTGGCTTATATATGTAGTATGTGGTATATATGTATTCATATTCACGTAGTTACGATTCGGATTCACAACTTTTATGTCGGCGCTTCCCATTTGACTTACATTTCGAAGGAAGCGAAACAAAAAAGGAAAGAACAGCTTACTTATATACCATTTAATTTGAGAATGTGCAGGCCTTTTCTTGTCCGCGTGAACCGCGAATAGACGAAAAATTCAATGGCTACTAGATTTGAGGCGTTGGAAATATTGAAATATCGACGATGCGACATTTGACATCATCAGATACCAGGTACCCATTGAACCTTTTTCGTTATACACCCAAATTGAACTGTGCCGATATTCATTTCCCTAAGCCTCTGGAGATTTCCGTGATACCTCATTTTATATAAAAGGTATGTGACGATTAGATCATTCCAAAGCTAAATAGGAAATATTTTGGAAGACTGCTAACTGGATTGAAATCGAACAATTCGTTCAATTGCTATGAACTTCGTCGTAGAGGCTTCTCAAATTGATAAATATCAGCTCGATGTTGACACAGACAGACACAGCTACAGCCAATTCGGCTTATCATGCTGATCGAGTATATAGTATATGGCATATATGCTTGAATGACGAAGTGAATGGTATACAAATTAACAGAGCAACTACAAAAATGTAATGAGTATTGATAGTTCAGTCTCTGGGTAGACAAGTCACGTTTTTGTCGAATGGATAATGTCATCGAGACATTTGCAGCGATCCGTTTCCGTTTCTATAAGGAATTTTTGAGTTTTAGTTTGATTTAGATTCTCGGCAATAAAATACATACATGCTATGTATGGTTTTCTATCTTCAAACACTATCATATTTTATATCATATATGTATACATATGTATGGTATTTGATTAACTGGAAACAATCTACGAATGCATATAACGAGTACAAATATCAATATAAGTATGTGTATATGTATTTTTATATGGATATATACCATAATGTGTGTGTGTGTCGTCTATGTGAGTCGTCTACTTATTATGGTATTATTGGTATTCATTCGGTAGTTAAAAATGTAATTATGTCAATTTCTACACATCATGTTTGTATACAAACAAACATACTAAGGTGTAGTTTTATTTCCCTCAACTTTTGATTTATGCTTGAGCTTGTCATTGCATATTTTGAAATTTGCTTCGTCTGTTCGCTTCTATTGCTTGCCAAGGTTATGCATGTGTAGAGATATGAATATCACTCAATTCCACATGATTTTTTTCCGAAATGGAAAACAGTGGGAATTCGCAATACGACTCGTTAGTACTTTTTCTTTCTCTTTTGCTTTCCTTCCATACTATCCTCTTGGCCAGCTTCGTGTTCAAGTTTCGTTTCCAAGTTATGTGTTGCGATTATATGCTTGCGCTCGATATTGGCTTCTCGTAAGCTTCCATTCTTCAATGTTCGCTCGCTCTTTCGCTTTAGCTGTAGCTGTAGCTGTAGCGATAGCTGTTGTTGTTTTAGGGGTAGACGTGACTGTGGGATGAGGTGGGTGCTTGGCGGATAGTTGACGGATAGTTTCCGGGTAGGTGGGTTTTGCTGGAAATCCTACACAAAGCTGAGCTCATGACCGCTGAGCGCGTCGATGAACTCAAAGTGTGCGTAAACTCATTCACCATTTATAACATAGACCGGACAGAAGGCCTTCTCGGGGTGGAGGCTTTGCGGCGACAACGCACGGATTTGGGCCCGTTCCAGTCGGCTAGCTGCACTGTCGCCGCCCTGCCCACCCTCGGTCGGTGCAGCGGCTTCCTCTCCGGTTGCTGGTTCGGCCTCAGCCTCAGTGTGAGCTTCAACTTCGGTTTCGGCACTGCCACAGCCGCCGCTGTCTACTTCCTCGACGGTCTCCAGTTCGCCGGCCAAAGTTGTGGAACAGTAGCAGTAGGATAGATTCGTCTTGAGATCCTCGCAGAATTGTTGCTGCTGCGCAATGCTTTGAATGCGCGAGCGGGCGAATTCTCACATGTAGGTCGGCTTAAGCTTATAGGCCCGCTTCCAGATCTCGCATAGGCACACGGTCGAGTGGAAGCGGTAGAATATGGCCAGCGGCATGGATACGTGTGTGATGATTGTCCAGGCCCATAGCCCGTAGAAGTTCAGCTGTATAGGATGCGACTCGGCACGCGATTTCTCCAGCGTGCTGATGGCCCACATGGCCAGATTCACCACCAGCATGAACGTGACTATCTCCCGTCCCGGCTTCTTGCGTATGTGCTCCGGGCTGACTGCCTGACGACGACTGGCGTCCAGTATGAACATGGTCTGGCAGGCCGTTTGCACAATTGAGGCTAGGGCGTTGATTGGGACGAGCATGTCGTCGCTGCGCAGTGTGAAATGTCCAGCGATCACTGTAAATATGTTATATAGAAAAGAGCCGGTCTGCGCCCCCACCAGCAGGATGTCGTCGAGCGAGAAGCTGCGGTATGCGTCATATTGCAGGTGCCGGATTTGAATCATTCCCAGCAGTGTGGCTATTGTTGCCGTCCCATAAATTAGCAACTCGCAAATGGTCACCTCCGTCACTGCCAAGGCAACAAATTCCGGACGCGAGATCAGCACGAAGAAAATGATCAGCGAAATGATGGTCAACACCAGGATCAGAATGCCTACAAACAGACCTTTGTGCGCTCGGGCACAGTCTACGGAGTAGTGGTGTGGCGACCGTTTCATCGGGGAGCTGATCATGTCCGGGCGCTGTGGTGCCGGGCTCTGCGGACGCGAGATGCTGCGCCACATCACATATAAAATGGCCGCGCAGATCAGTGAGTACTCAATGGTGCACGGAAACAGAAAGGGCGATGCGTCCTGCACCAGGGTGCCGATGATGTTAGTGCGCCGGCACTCGAAAATCTGGTACGGCCCCTTCAGTCCCCGCGGAACTCGCAATTGGGCCGTCGGGTCATGCGAAATGATCGCATGGCCACGCGAGTGTCCTGGAATGCGATGCGATATGCGCAGTGTACGGTTTTCCGGATTGTAAAAGGTGAGAATCTCGTGCTTCGTCTCCTGGATGAGCACATTAAGCCACACGGCCAGATTGGTGCCGATCATATGCATCAGTCCAAAGCGGGCGATAATTTTGTAGCGGTAAACCTTGATCTGCTCGTTGTTCAGAAATATGAAGTACATCTGGATGAAGATAAATGCCATGCGAGTGGCCGGAGTCAGGGCGAGCAACACATTGTGGCACTTGGTGTCCGGATTTAGCTCAAAGTACTGTCCGAACTCTAGGCCCGAATAGATCATGCTGCCAATGCCAAACGCTGAGAAAAGAGGAAACTCTCGTATCAATATAGCTCCATTAGTCTCTGCTCCTGCAGCACACATACCTACAGCGCCCATGCGCAGATAGAAGCTACCATAGTGATGCTGCCTGCCTAGCGGCGATAGCAGCGACGGACGCCGCACCTGGATGGGCGGAGGCAGGTTATGACGCACTGAATTGCTGTCCGTATCCGATTCGTCCATGCTGTCTGAGGTGCTTGCCTTGGTTGTTGACTTGTTGGGCGAAGTGGCTGCAAAGCAAAGCATCAATATAGCCATCACATTCGTTATCTTGTGGATGAGGATGTGGAATTGGGATTGTTTCGCTTACTCATGGGAATGGGTAGTTTTGGGCGTCCCCAGAGCAACGTGGCGTACATAAAGAACAGAAAGATCATGCTGCCAATGTATAAATATAAATAGTAGACCTGCAAGAGAATCGGATCAAAATAATCAAGTTTAAGTAGTATTTAGATGATGGCTCATTGCTGAAATACTTACTTCGTAGAACGATGGCGGTATATAGGTGGAAATGACCTCAGCCATGGGGAATGCCACACCCATTACCACCAACAATTTGCCGTACAAAGCCGAGAAGAGAGTGGCTAAAGCATCGCCGCTGGACGCAAAGAATAGAAATGGAAGGGAAGCTAGATTGAGTCAACCAACTATCTCTACAATGGCGATTGCACTTACGCCTTAACGCGCGGCATCGGCGGATACACAAAGGAGGGCCGATGGGTGCGCTTGATGGCCGGCAGGACTGGGTAGTTGGTTAGCTGATGCGAGTGGTATATTAGCGCCAATTGGCCTCCATCTGCCACATTCGGAGAAGTACTGTCCGGCGACGAGGGCGACTCCGAGCTGTCGTCATCGCTAAGGTGATCGCGATCGCGGCCCTTATCTCCATCGCCGTCTCCATCGCCGCCGCCCAGGATAAGACCACTAGGACCAGTGCTCTCCACGCTGCTCTTGTGTGGCAAGCTCGACTCATCGATGGTTACATGGTGTTGAGACCCGGATCGTGCGGACGCCCGACCCGGTGAGATGGCGGCCTTGGTAGCTTCACCTTCAGTGGCAGCCGTCAGCAAGGCGATGCTGGTGCCGCCAATACTACCAGAAAGCGGCGCTGCCAATGCCGCTGGTTGACGACCGTTACCCAGTGGTTTTGGTGTTGAGATGTCGCCAGCTCTAGCAGCTGTTGATTGGGCTGCTGCAATGTTGCTTGGAACTGTGGGTGTGGCCACGCGGACGCCGTGCGTGTGATGATTCTGATGGTGCGGATGCTGAAACTGATGCGGTAGGTGGTAGTGGTGGTGGCTGCTTGTGAAGTGTGGACGTGGCTGGCAAGTCACAGGAAGGGGGGCGACACTGGCGGGTACGGGGATTGGAACTGGCTGGCTGGATGTCCTGGGCACTTGTTCATCTTGATAGCTGAGAACTGCAGCTGGGGGTTGAGCTGGAGCTATGGTACTGCCATTGCTATCGCTGCTGGTACCGCTGGAATTGGATGTGGATATGGAACGCATGGAGTGCATGCTCGGTTAGCACATCGGTTGTCGTTGGTTCACTGAATGCCACTGACCACTTGCCATGTAAGTTAATTTCTGCATTCGCCAAAGCCCCCGATTTCACACATAGCTACAGATTCGTTTTTCATTTTGCAGACAAACCATACACAGATACAGATACAGATACAGAAAGACTCACAAATTCAGATTCAGATACAGATTCACACCGATTTGAACAACGGCGGTTTAATTAAATAATTGACTGCGTTTGGAATCAGCGACTGCCATTGCCATTGGCCATTGGAATAGGGAGTGTTGCCACGGGGGTCCCATCGTACATACATGTATAGATGTGATATATGGTTGGCGTTGGCGGTAAATGGAGCTATGAGTATTCATAAGCTATTGCTGTTACTGCAGCTGCTGCGCATCCTCATCATTTGGGTGTCAGACATTTCCGTCAAAGCGGAGGAGGCGTCATTGAAACACAAAAGATCATAACAGCTGCTTTAATAAAATCATTTACAGATATATATATATATATATATATATATATGTATATACTACCAGGTCTGTTCCGGTTTTCATTTACTTTTATACCGGAGTGCTTTTGCCCAGATGCTTCTCTTTAATGTGCATACTGCGTGCTTGCTGCAGACAGATCATCGGGCAACTATGTCACATAGCTGCCGTAAGAACGATCGATATCAAAAAACGACAGAAGTTTCAATTGCTTTTATCTTACCTTAACCAACTTGCACACATAGATTTAAAAGTCTCAGGTCCTTTTTTGATCTTAATCGAAATCGATTGTCAAAAGATCGATTGGTCGAATAAAGCTAAATATAACGTTCACGACATACACACATGCACACACACACACACACAGACACACGCACACACCCACATATGTATCTAATGTAAGTTGAAATTCTGGGTCTGCCATGCGACAGCCTCTAACAAGCAACAGCCCACAGCGTTTCCGAGTTTATAAATTGCATTTAATAAGAGCGAAACAAAACACGTAAAATTTCATGAAAAAATACACTCCACAAACACTGAACACTGCTTTGCAGTTCTCGGACACAATTGAAACTAATCGTCGTCTAGTGTATAGAAGCACAATCCAAAAACCTGACGTTGTGTATCTGTGTGCTCGCATTCATGTCAGAGGTTGTTGCTGAGTGAAAAATATTTGCCATGACTGGAATATGTAACTAAGGCACACATATGTTCACCTACATAGTTGAACATCTTCCTATTTAGAATCAGAATTAGAATCATATGCAAGAATTTAGCAAACCTCTCGGAAAAAGGTGCATTGTGTTGTAAAAGCCATAAAGGTTTTGGCAAAACTGAAGCTGCTTACTCCCTGAGACTTGCATTGTATTCTAAAATAATATACAGCAACACTAGCATTTTCTGAATTAGGATTTGCTTTAACCAAACTTCGGGTTCCGGCACGCTTCAAGGCGCATATTGTCAAGCAGTCATTCGCAGATACACATACAATTATGGAATACTGGAAATATGCAATAAGAAAATGTTCATTGGGCTTAGAAACAACCTTGACATCAGCACGGGGAAAGTGCGCAACAAACGAGTTGGTGTCTGGTGTGATGCGGACGCAGTCGGAGTAAGCCTAGTATATAAGAACAAGCCGGATCCCGAATGCCAGAGTGAATGGAGCTTGATTTGGGAGCGGGTCTGTGGTGTGTAGTCTGTGGGCTGAGGGTCATGCACTCAAGCGCACTTGTAATCAGATTGCTGGAAGCGTACTGCATACTTTGTGGCGTTATTTGGGGTTGTTAACCTGCCAATGACATGACGCGACGGTGACAACGTCACTGTTGCATAGTCGCAAAGTCAGAAAAGGTCAAGAGACCGACCATGGTATGTTCTGCTTCAAATCGACTTCAAGACTCAATCAATGTAAAACCACATTTATGAATGCACGGTTGATCTGTAAATTAAAGAGCTCCCGAGCATCGTAATGGGTATTTGGGTGAACGCCTCAATTGTCTATAGCTCAATCCTTTCAATTCAAAAGCAACAACTTTCGATGGACTACACTACAAAGTGGGGGGTATACATCACATTGTCAGAATCGGTGAGAGGACAACAACCTGTAGATTAGTTTGTTGCGCAATTTTTCTGATATGAAACCCTTACTATGGTTCGGTAAGTAGAGTCAACAGCTGAAATATGCAGAATGTACAAACAATGTGGCGTATGCGTACGCACTTGAAGTGCTTCAAATTTCTCTACACCACACAGTAGGAGGACCTGAAAGGCAATGGCTATGGCTCTGGCTGTCGGCGTGAAACTTGTCAGGGTGTTGCACTGAAAACGTGATGTTTAATTAATTCAAATGGTGTAGAGAGAGGTTGCTAAGAGAGGTGCTTGAATAAAGGAAGGGGCGAGAGGCAAGGCAGAGAGCAGCAGCCATGGTCATGCACACAGTTACACAGTTATTTTCTCAGTCATAAACAGAGACTAATGGAGGCAAACGCCGACAACAGGATGAAAATAAGAACAAGAGACGGGGCTGGACCAGGCCTCATTTTATGCACACTTTATGCCACACTTTATAAGAGGAAAATACCTAACAGACGCCAACGGGGCTGCCTACGACGGAATGGATCGCTATGCTCTCAATCTAGATGTAAATATGAAAAGATAGATAAAGATGATGCTTCGCAAAGAAGATAAGCCTGTCATATCGAAGACGAAAATTGATAATCTTAATCGGCCTACTAAATCTTCTTTGTTACATAAAATGAGTATGTAATTTAAGTAGGTGAATCACTTATGGAGTGGATACCCATTATTTGAGGATGTGAAAAAATAAGAGGCTTTTGTACTTATCATACATTTTGATATGATACACCAAATTAGATCACCCAAGTGAAGGGTTCTAGAAGTACCAATACAGCAGGGATGAGAACGTTATCACTCTATGTACCTCACTCGAACATTGGACGTATGTCCCATTCCAAACACATTCGCCCATATATGCGCTACCATGCTAATTCTTTCTTTAGTTATAAACTGAGCAGTCGTCAATGTTTCAGCCTCGTATCTTTTCGAAAACTTTTCGTAATGGCGACCAAGGAGCTTCCTTACCTTATAAATTGTTTGGCCACAACTTCGGGAGTCGCTGCCTCCGTTAGTTTGGATGGGATGCTAACAAGGGGTGGGCTGCAAACGCGCGGCGGGGTTGTTATCCTTGGTGGACTGTGCATCTGTCGGGGAGGGCTCTTGGTCAGCTCGGGCGGGGGACTGCGCATCAATGGTGGCGATGGCATCGCTGGTGCTCCCTCGCCCACAGGCGGGCTTTGAACGCGTTCCACGCTACGCTGTGAGATAGACTTGATGGAGGGGGCGGGACTTTTGATGGAATCCTGGAATTTAATCGAAGACTGCGATTTAAGTGAAGCCTGCGGTGAGACACCAGTGGCGGAGGCAGAAGCCACAGAGCCAGTACGTGACCCGACCCGAGATTTTCGAGATCCGCTCTTCTGTGAATCAGTTTCACCCTGTGATCTTTGGCTCTCACTGCGACTGAGCTTAGGGGAGGTTAATGGAGCGTGCGATTCTCCGACTCCGGCCATTGCAGCCATAGCATCGCTGGTGGACATGACTCCACAGCTGGCTATGCTGGCAGCTCGCGGCGAGCTAATGCTATCCGCTTGTTCATCTTCGATCCCGTCCTTCTTATCGGCTTCAGAATCCACATCGGTTCCGGTTCCAATAGGGTGTACCCTGTCCACAGATAGTTCATCTGTTTCGACTTTAAAAAGCTCTTCGTCTTCGTCCTCAGCGGACTGCTCTCGGTATGGTTCTGCTAGACATTCCTCCTCCAGACCTGCGGGTGGGGGTGGAATAAAGCTCCGTCCCACACTATCGTCGTCCAGCTCGCCAAAGTGCTCTGGGGGTGGGGCTATGATCGAAGATGCCGAGTACCCGTTGCTGGGTGGGGTGGTGATCGTAGTGGATTCATCTTCATTGTCTAGCGATCTGCTGTAGTCCTCGGCAGCCAACTGCTGACCACCACTTACAGGATTTGGCTCCAACTCCATTTGCTGCTCTTCCTGTGACTGCTCCGGCTCTTGCTCTGACCAGGGAATGCGTTGGGGGGAATTGGGCTGGGATTCCACCTCACTTTCGGATGAGGGTGTTAGCAGTGGAACTTGAATAACATGCTGAGCCGGCGGCGATACCATCCTTGAAATATTGAGCTGTGGGCAAGGTGGCGGTGTCACCGGCGGCGAGGGTGAGGTCGATGGCGACTTGGTCAAAGGTGGAGTCACGCTTCCCTGTAAGTACGATAGATTCGATGGCAATGGCGGCAGTGGTGGTGGTGGTACCACCTCATTTTCGTCATCCGGCTGATTTGTTGATTCTGCTACTGATGCAACTGGCGGCTGCGCAACGTGAGTCACCTCGGCTATATCTGTCTCCTCGCCATCATCGGCGTCCGTGCGCAGTCCGATATCTTCTATCGGAGACAGTGGGGGTGGCGGTATTAGCTCGAGTTCTAGCACGGAATTAATGGGCGATCCGGGTGGTGAGCTAGTGTCCATACTAAGCTGCTGTGCCGGCGGCGGAGTGGGCGGCAAATCATCCGTCTCTGTCAATGTTGGCAGAGGCTGGCCAAGCAGACACGGTGGCGGCGGTGGAGCCACCAGCATGAGAACCTCTGCACTCAGTGACACCGCGGGCAGCGGAGGCGGCAAAGCTAAGGGCAATGCCGGCGGCTGTTGGTCGCCGCTACCACCCCCTGCTGCTGGCGCTCCGGGTGCAGTTGGAGCTGTAGTCGCAGCACTGTTGTCCACTTCCTCAATATCTGAGTCAATGCCCTGAGCAAAGTCCATGTAGAAATTATCGCGGGAATCGCTCGAGCCGCGTCGCAGTTTCAGGGACAGGTCCGGCGAGCTGTCCATCTTGCTGTCCTGTGTTGTGTCTAATGGTTTCTTGACTTCCTGCCTTTGATGCTGGGATCCTTTGTCGTTTGGTTTTGAGTTTTAATTGAGATTGAGCAACTTCCTTTAAACGAATCACATCAGAGATCTGAGTGTGAGCAAGTTCTAACCAGTTTGAATATTGTTTTTATATTTTCCTTCGCTACAAGCCTTTTTTAATTGTTCCGTCGGCTTGCTCTTGCTTTTCACTTGATTTCAATTTCCATTCACGAACATTTTGTGTATCCCTAAAATACACAACGAACTGTCAGGACACGGGCACGGACACACACACATACTCAGACGAACACATACGCATTTGCAGGAGCCGTAGCTTTCTCTCTTTGTGTGTGTATGAGAGGTAGAATGAGATAGAATGGAGAAGGAGAAGGAGAAAGGGGATGGGTGACTGTAACTTTGGGGTGGGGCGTGGCGTTTCGTTGTGTTGCATTTACTGCGCATTTTATGTTTTACGCAAGAAATCCTGCGTATGCAGGCATCGGTGTAATGCGTAATAGTACAAAATATATAACAACAACAACAACAACATCATCATCAGCAAGAAGCAAAGGAAACTAGATTCCTGGTTCAACAGCATGGAGGTGGGGCAATGGCAAATATTGTTTATTTCGGCTTCTCAGCATTTTCAAAAAGCTCTCATCCTTGTATGCGTGTGTGTGCGTGTGTGTACACCATAAGACATTGCTTATATTTTTGTTGCATAGATATTTGGGAAGAACGGAACAAAATGGATGGATAACGAAAGTTAAGGAAATCGCGAGCTCAGCCTATGATCGCTATAGCTCATATACAGAAATACTATATATTAATAATTAGTCGTTATGTATCAACCGTTATTTAGTGTTTAATTATCGCACAAAATTGAATGTAACGAACGCCCACACAGCACAGCGCACTATCGCCGCTTCTCTTCCCGCTTCGCTTCGTTTCGTTTCCGTTTCCGCTTGCAAGCCATACACGATTGCAGTTGCTTTAGTGATAGTGAGATTGCATAGGTCTGTGCTTCTGCTCGGGCTTTCAAAACATCGATTATCGCAACTATCGATATTTTCGATGGTTTTAATTAGTACGATACCATCGATTGTACGTTGAAACAACTTAGAGAAACATTTTGACGACGGTTTTAATGATTACGATACTATCGGCTGCATGTTGAAATCACTTAGAGAAACATTTTGACTATCCATTTAGCTAAAACCACAAACGAAAACAATGTTGTTTATTTAAAATAAACTGTTTCTTAGGCTCGCTCATTATATATTTTGTAAGCGTAAGCAATGAAAGCGAACCAAATTCTACCATTTTACTAAACGTTGACTTTCTTATATATTCTGTTGGTGTTATATTCATGTACTATACTTAAAAGAAATCCTTAAGAAATAATCTGAATGATGACAGTTTAAAAGAAAGGGACAGACAGACCGACAGAGAAGCGAACATAAAGAAAGAAGATGGAATACATGGAGCAATTAAACTTCGATTTTTGTTAAAATATTAAATCAACGATAACAACAATCGATTAGATTGAAATAAAATAATAATGTCTATTAAAATAATAATATATATATACGTATCTCAAATTTGCGATTGCCTGTGTATTCCTATTGAAATTAATACATACATTTACGTGTTTTCGGCTTATACAATTGACTGTATCATATTCATCTTTATTTGAAATACTTTTTGGCTGGGGTAGTGAAGACAGTGTCATGATTTTCGGACAGTGCAACTCTCACATAGATAATTTTAAAGTATATATTTATTTAACGTGTGAATGGGAACTTGTAAAATCGCAAAATTGTAAAAACAAGACTTGGACTGGTCAACATTACGTTCTGAATTTATTCAATAAATCAATCAATCATTCACCGAATTCAAATGCGCGCTAACCACATATCGCCTATATTGCTTCGAACTTATCGGCTTGTATAATCGATAGTTTGATAGAAGAGTGCTGGGATATGAGTATTAGTGTTGCTACATGATTCGGTGGTGTTGCCACCTATTTCAACATCTTGCTAGTCGCATATACACAAAGAAAATTGATAAAGAAAACATGAGATTGACTGCAAACTACGCCTACGCATGCTGAACTGAT
Organism: Hirtodrosophila duncani; assembly: GCA_037043425.1. Taxonomy (NCBI): domain Eukaryota; kingdom Metazoa; phylum Arthropoda; class Insecta; order Diptera; family Drosophilidae; genus Hirtodrosophila; species Hirtodrosophila duncani. The sequence continues at coordinate 655,119 of JBAMBM010000097.1, forward strand.
GCACACAATCACAATTCACTAAACCACCGCAAGCACCATAGCATAATATATAATTCGGCGGATTTGCGCGTACGTTGGGAAACCGTAACCGAGAAAAATGGTAAGCTTAAGCCGCCACCTCCGCCTCGTCATAGTCCCTGCTGAGCCAAAGCCAACAACTTTTGCCCACGATTGTGACTGTGCTGATTCACCAGCATACAAGTGTACATACTAACATGCATCCTTATCCTCAGCATGCGCATGCCGCATCGATGACGTCGGTGGAGTTGCTGTTGAACGAATTCTACCAATCGACAACGAGCAATGCCCGCAAGAGGGAAATTGAGTCGAATCTGCTGGCGTTCAAGTCACAGCCGGAAGCATGGCAGCTATGTCTGCGCGTGGCAACTGCCAGCAACAGCTTTACGGAGAATCAGTTCCTATGGTTCTTCAGCACATCCACACTAGAGCACACAATCACCCGTCGCTGGACCCAGCTGACGCCGACCGACCGAGCAATGCTGCGGGAAACGCTGTGGAACACATACGCCCAGTTAGCGGTGATAAGTGGAGCTCGGCGACATCGCGACACGCTGGCCCAGTTAATTGCGCTGCTCGGCAAACGCGAGTTTCCCGACCAGGACCCCAACTACATGAAACACTGCATGGAACTGACCAAGACACGTTTTGCCCTCGGCATTAATCTGCTGCGTGTGACGTCTGAGGAGGTGGTCAGCAATCGTGGCGATCTCACCACCGAATGGAAACAATATTTTTATTCCTGGTGAGTACGCCTCCCCGCCCCCTCCCCATTGATCCTCCAGCTCATTGGCGCTAAACCAATCATCCTTTGTTTGCTTGCTGTATGTGTGGCGTTTTGTTCCCGTGTTGTGTGTACAAATTTTGCTGCCTTGTGCACCACCCGCAGTATTTCCATGTGTATCCCCGATGTTATGGAGTTAGTCACCAAATATCTACTAATAGCCGTCTGTCACATCAATGGCAAAGATATTCAATCGACCATACCAGACTCATTGATGGACTATAGCATTACCTCCGCGCTGCCAAACGACAATCAACTGAGGTACGTATCATGACATATTCAGGCAGATGTCGATAGCGCCGCTGAATCTCTGCAGCAAGAGCAAAAGGTATCGAATGCTGAAATTGAGGTAATTTTTCAGTTCTTCTGTATTGGAGCTGCTTGGTTGCGTGCAGCATTTGGTATCCTGGATACGCACCGAGCTGATTTCGGAGTATTTCCTAATGAGCATACTCGATCTATCGCAATGGCGTCCAGCCCATGAGGCCATCTCCTTGGCGGCCCTCTCAGTGCTGAACGAGCTGCTCTACCTGCAGAAGCCGCTTCCGTTTGTGTCCACGCTGATGACGGGCATCAACGGACTGCTAGAACAACACAATGACGCCAAGCAACAGAGCGAAATGTATGGCGACAAGTTCCGTGAGCTGCTCCGCCTCTATACGACCAAATATGCGGGCAAACTGATGCTTGAGCCGGAGCAGCTGGAGGCATTTCTTAACTTGCTATATGTGTGCACCACCAAATGTAAGTAGAGCGTAAGCGTAAGCTTTTAAAACCAGCTTTTGAAATCTATTGATTTACACTTATGCAGTGCATGGCGCATTGGACTTCACTGAGAAGCTGGACATTTGGACGCCGGTGCTGAGGGCCATTGGTCAACAGCCCAACAAGTTGCCGCGCTATCACAGTGTCATAATGAAGCTCGTTGACGAAATCATGCGACGCACCCAGTTTGAGATCAACAAGGCCGAACTGGAGGTACTGGACAATGAGCTAATGGAGGACGATGTGCGTGTATACCAGGCGATATGCAATATGTGCGATCTTAGCAGTGGATGTGATCTCAATCTATCTCCTTGCAGACTCCAGCAACCGAGTGGCAGCAGTTCCTGGACCAGTGCTTTGAGTCTCTGGCACTGCTGGCGCACACCCGCGGCGTCCACATTGTCTTTGCCCAGGTCTACGCCCATTGGTCGCGCCCACAGATGTATCTGGTGTCCCTGGAACATGCTCTGGAACATGGCCACGGGCGCACATACGAAGCGGCACGGAAGCTCAAAACGGCAAATGTCGGCGACATTCTCCGCGATTTCGCCACCGTCTGTCAGGCAGTGGTGCGCCTGGCCCCGCTGATGGACTCTGCTACAGCGGCGCCCGCCGTTGCCGATGAGATGGAGCGCCAGCTGCAGGTGCTGTCCAGTAGCCTGCTGCAAACGCTCCAGCTGCTGGCCAGTAACCGAGTTGGAGGCGGTGACATGGACAAAGTCAGCTTCCAAATTGATTTGGACAACCTGTGAGTTCATTAACACTGCCTAGTCCTAGTGTATACCATATCCCGATGATGATCTCCTGCATCTTACAGTTACGCTCAAGTTCTTCTGGCCATACGCACCATATTCCCGCTCTCAAAGGCCATGAGCAGCGAGGAGCTGCTGCATCGACTATTCTCCATATTGGGCAGCATTTTTGCGTGTCACCATTCCCTGGCGGCTGCCTCGCCCATTGTACAGCAGGCAGCCAGCGAACTGCTGCTCTTCATCTCCACTGTCATACGGCCCAAGTGCCTGCTGGAAATCCCCCAGATCCAGAGTCTGCTGCACGCAGGCCCTCGCCTGGGCGCCCAGCTGCCCCGACAGGTGTGCATCAATGTGCACATCAGCCTGGTCAGCTACATGGTGCTGCCCTGGAAATGTGTGCCCGAGCAGCAGCAGGACTACCAGCGTCGGCTCTGGATGCTGCGCGAGTACGTTGATGGCCTGGCCAAGACCTTCCTCGAACTCGATTTGAGTTTGGTCAGTGAGAGTAAAGTGGCGACCACCACACTCAGTCTCTTGGGCACATTCACCCCGGTAATCGAGTATTTCAAGGCATCGAGCGGCAATACCAAGGATATGCTGGCGAACACATTCAAGGTGAGACTGAGATAGAGAGAGATCCATCTTTGAGATCAATGTTCCTGAACCTGGGACCACAGCTATAAGGACTGTACCGAAAACAAAACTGCACACCTAAAGTTTCTCATAACATCTATAGTTTTACTGAATATTGTGGAGAAATTTATTAACTATGCGGGTGTAGTAAGGGGGGTATAAAGTTATATACTTTTGTAAAGTATATATACTTTTGATGATCATGACAAGGGGAGTCGATATAGCTAGGTCGGTCCGTCTGTCCATTTCAACACAAAGATCTGAAAAGTCTACATAGAGCTACATAGCTGAAATTTGAGGCAGATGTTTCTTTTGTGGTTGAGTTCAAATTTCCGCATCAGGCTCGGAATCCGATATAATATAGCTGCCCTAGAACCGAATGTTCCAGAGTGAAACTTTGAGTATGTTTTTGAATTCATAATATTGGGTGATAATGAATTGTTTATTTACAATTTGTTATTGACCAGCAGAATTTGTCTGATGGTTTCTACGAAAAATATTTTCTCGAAATATTAACTCGAATCCAGGACTTGTGAGTTCTCATTCATTTTAGTGTGTGTGCCCTGCATCTTAGCAGGCAACGCCAATGCATCGTTTTAAGCAGATCGGACACCGTTATAATATTCCTGTCGGAACTTAGCATGGGAAACCTTTGTTCTTTTTTATCCGATTCCACTTCCAACTTTGTGTGCTAGTGGTAGTGGGCTCAAGGTTAGGAGTGAGCGAAAAAACTTTGGGTTGTTGCCATTGCAGTACATTTAACAGTCCAGCGGACTCCACTTCCGCTTACCAAATTTTATTAAGATCGGACAACTATATCATATATCTGTCATAGAGCATTCTAATTCATAAATAACACTTAGTACAGGAAACTCTTTGCTTTTTATCCGAATTGAGCTAAATTTGGTGTGGTATATATATGTTTTATCTACCTTTAGACTGATTGTTTTAGAATGAACACAAAAGGTCCGTTTTCACATCTTCCCGTTGGCGCTAAGCTTCATCTTTTAAGCGCAATTTCGTATTAACTTTGACAATTGAAGTTAAGCAAAGTGAATTTAAGCGCTAACGACAAGATGTGAAAGCGACCCCCTCTAAGTGTGTAAAACTTTTTTTTAATCGAAATTGAAATTCGTTGACAGGTGCTGAAACACATATACAAACATAATTTTTTTTATTTTTTCACCACGCCCACTTTTGAGGGTTGGCCCCCATACAAACCCCCTCCCATTTTAGTGTTTCTATGTCACGTTTGTTTTTATTTTTCATTGGAATTGCACCAAATTTGAGGTTAATGTGTCCTAGAGGCATCTACGTCAATTGGACAAATTTGATCCGGTTCGGGCAACTATATAGCCCGTATATAACCCTTTTTTTTTAATGTACACAATATGTTTGTTTAATATATAATATGCCCCACAACTGCTTATAACTATATCTATATAATATAGATCCCCATAGAACCAATTTTCTCGGAATAAATAAAATGTTTCTTTTTCATCCAAATCGAAACAAATTTTTATTGTATCCATTTTAAGAGTTCGCAAGTCCGTTAATCGAAGCTGATCAAAAGTGATCTGCTATATTATGTAGCAGGGTATTTTACTGTCGAGCATGCTCGACTGTAGCGTTCTTACTTGTTACACTCGTACTCTAATAGAGTAAACGAGTATATTGTATTCGGGCAAATGTATGTAACAAGCGAAAAAAGCTTTTCCGACCCTATCGAACCTTGTAGACTATAAAAGCTACAGTCACCACCAAATTTGGCACTCCCCCGTCCCCGCAAATCGATAAAGTCCTTCTATCTCCCTCTCGGTTTAAATATGTACAAGCACATACACTTCGGATCTTCCAAATTCATTAAGATCGGATAAGAACTGGAGACAAAATCGCTCAAAACGTTTCCATAAAATGTATTTATAAATATATGCAATCAAGCATACATATATAGGCAGAGACATACACATATTAATAAATACACGCATATCGTACATACATGCTATAATATTGTTATGTTAGAGAGAGAGACCCATTCTGCTGGGTTGTAAACATGTGTAGACCCAATTGTCATAAAGAATGTTACCAAAACATGCCATCAACATTGTTTTTGCGGGCCAAATTGTCATGCAGGATGTTTATAACATGATTGTCATGCAGGATGTTGCAAGCAACTTTTAGTTACGTTATGTAGTTGATCTTTAGTTAATGGAATTGTATTATTAAAGACTCCAAAAATCTGGCTAGCCAAAGTGTGATACCTATACCGAGTTTCCCCCATTACTCTCTTTTGTCGTGTGTTGTGACTTCTAAAAAATACAAATATCCGATCATAATGAAATTTGGCAAATAGTTAGATTATGTGCTTATACATATATAAACCTTGTTTTGCATAAATCTGTCAAAAATTGTGGGAGATATGTTTATATCGCTTTGCGGGGGAGGGAGGGAGCGTGACAAAATTTTAAAACAAATATGATCTGACCCCTCACTAGGGGAGTCTACATACCAAATTTGGTGACTAGCTCTTATAGTCTCCGAGATCTAGGTGTTCTTAGAGACGGAAAGATGGACATGGCTGGATCAACCCCGCTATTAATGCTGATCAAGAATATATATAATTTATGGGGTCGAAAAGACATTTTTTTGTCCGTTACATACATTTGCACGAATACAAAATACTCGTTTACTCTATTAGAGTATGAGTATAAAAGTTCGGTACACTAAGAGCTAATTCCGAATTGGTCGGTTATATGGGAGCTATATAATATAGTGATTCAATCTGAATCAACTTTGATATAAAGACATAAAGGCAAGGGTATATTGAAAGGGTCGCTAAATCAATTTAGTTTTAGTTTAGTCTAGTTTCAGTATGGTAATTGCACAAGACCTATTTGCGTACTTGCACTTATATTCTGGGTATTCTGAAAAGGAATAACGGAATAAAGAAGAACCAAAAACAACATATTCAGAATAAATCGAATTTTATTGCTTGATATACTTATCTCGTTGAGAGCGAACTTTTGGATGGCAAGAAATTGTATTGTTAATGTGTGTGTAGTTTCTTTTCGGTACAGTCCTTAGTAAAATGCGGAACCAAAAAAGGTTTTGTGTGGCAGTTTTAACTTTGCTTGCCGAAGATAGCGTTTCATCCTGGTTTTTATATCGACTTTCCTAACTCTGACAATTATCAATGGCAGCCCATTCTGACCAAGGCTTTGGTGGCCTTCAACACGTACGGCTTGAGCAGCATCGCCATGGCCATCGCTGTGGCGGACTTTAGTTTGAGCATGCTTCGCACATTGCCCATGCATCTCGGTGGCCAAGGGCAGTTCATCAAGGAGATGATCACGCTGTTCATCAACGTCAGCAGCAGGTGCGTCTCCCAGCTGACCATGCAGTCATTGTGGCTTCTCTCTTTCTAATTCATAATGCGTGTTCCTATTCCGTTCCTTTCCATTCATACCGCACAGGGAACAGCTGACGCTGAGCCGGCTGACTGTGATGGAGAAAGTAGTGCAAATGTTCAAGTTAATTGTGGAGCAGCCTGGCAGCGCCTCGCTAGGTCTGTTGCCCTCCATTCTGGACTTTAGCACGCAGCAAGTTCTGCCCTTGCTGCAGCAACAGAATGCGGCCACCGACAACAGTGAGATAACGAGCCTACTCTTTGCTTTGTTCGACAGGTGAGTGGACAAATGGTGAAGGCGGATCCGAATCGGATCCTCCTTTTTGGGATCATTCTCCATTGATGATATTTGATTTGATTGCAGCGTACTGTCCTGCAAATGGCAATTCTTTTATAAGAATCAAATGTCCAGCATTGTCAGCAATGGCCACGCCTCAGCTGGCGGCCTAAACTGCAGCGACAATCTGCATCCCGAGCATTTCATGTCTATAATGAATGCGTATGGACAGATGCTGGTCAGCGGCACCGATCCCAGCAATGTGCGTAGCGTTCTGCTCTCCATGCAGAACGTGAACGAGCGGAGTCGCCTCTATCAGCGCGCATTGTTCAAGGAGCAGTTACTGGCCAGCTTCCAACGGGCCCTGATCAACCTGCTGCTCAGTGGCGAGGGTGCGCTCCACTTCGATTTGATTGCGCAGGCTCTGTTTGCCATGGGTCAAGTGGATCGCAGGCAGCTGCTCGAGAGCTTTGCCAATACGTCGCTGCCCGTGATGCAGACAGCTATCGAGGAGATCTGCCAGACAAGTGTGAGTAGTCACTTCTTTTACTTAAATCCAAGAAGCTCCTACATGAACGCATCCTTTCTCTTGCAGGACATTCCAACATTTACCCAAAAACTCACGCAGGTCATGCAGGATGCGCATTGTGTGCATCTCAATGAGACAATGTAAATAGGCACCGCCGGTGCGCTATTTCTCTGATATATTAATAATGTGTGACTGTGTGTATGCGCGTATGAGTGTGTGCTTGAGTGTGTGTTGTATGTAGGCGAGATGACCTTTGGCTATACTGCAGCTTGCATTATTCCAAAAAAGATACCTGCACTTGCAGTTATATCCGAAGGGTCGTCGTGAATGTACGTTAAAGAAACTCAAAGAGATTGACGTATGCCATGCTTCGATTGCCACATTAAAACCCCTCCCTACTCTTCTCCGTCTACTTTGCGTCATTGCTCATTTCTATACCCGCTGCACTCGTTGAGAAAGGGTATATTGTATTCGTGTAGATGTATGTAACTGGCAATGGGAAGCGTTTCCCAGTCGATCAATAGCAGAGGTTGGCAAATTTCAAAAAGTTGTGCTGCGCTTCAGTTCGGCTCTCTGCCGTCATTCAACGCATCGCGGCACCTCATGACTTTGTGTTCTGCCTACGCTCCCATATGAAGTTTTTTGTTATTTTTGTGACAGTATGTGTGTGTGCCTCGTCATTGCCCGTCATTGCATTGCCTCGTCTATTTCTATGTAAAATACATTCTTCAGTTGTAAATCTATTGAATTAAAATGTTTTCGTAAAATTTAGATTTGAAAGACTGAAAACGTCGTCGCTCGTTTTGACATAATTGTCTAAATCAGACAACTCACTATATCACAAAGTTGCCATATAATTCTTTATTAGAATTGAACTGAATTCGGTGGCTTACATATATAAGTTTCCTTATGGCTGTCGACCAACCAAGATCCCAATCGGGCTACTATATCATTAAGCCGTCACAGGAAACACTTTCGCAATGAACTCGATTCCGATTTTTAGTAGTGAAAGCATTTTGTTTTTCATCAAAATTAAACTAAATTCGGTTTATGTACATGCGTTTTAGCAGCCTCCACATGCGTTCACTGCTTATGAATCAGAGCGGGCTAATCATGGGTCCTAATAGATCCGACTTTCTCAGCATTAATCTTATTACAGAAACCTTTTTTTTTTTTATCGAAATTAGGTTAATTTTTTTTTTATTTTAGCAAGCTTACTGTCAGTGAGTGAAAAAACGCCGATATAGTTAAATCGGTTAAAGCCCAATTTGTATGTTAAAGTCCTTATAGCACTCAAAGTTACTCACAGTGAACCTTGAACGAGCAGCAATAGAACCTTCCAGAGTTCCTGAACTTCCTAATGATTAGATTTGATATTTATACTCGTACTCTAGTAGAGTAAACGATTATATTGTATTCGTGCAAATGTATGTAACAGGCAAAAGGAAGCGTCTAAGAACCCATAAGTATATATATTCTTAAGCAGCATCAACAGCTGAGTCGATCTAGCGATGCAATAGAGTCCTAGCAAAGGATTAGGGTGCTGCTTAAGCATGTCAAAATATTTTGTAGCTGTTGAGTTTAGTTTTTAGTTCATCTCCCACTTGTCTGAGACCCTGTGAAGAGTGCTGTTGCTCACATACCTGGGGGCGCCACAAATTTGACGGAGTGTCTTATTTTGACGGAACCTTTATTCTTCTAATCTAATCTATAGAGAGGTGCAACCATCTGCTTGTATATCATCCCATTGTTGTTAGAGCCAATTTGCTCCGCTTTAGAAGCCAGCCAAGCTTATCTTTATTATGCCCTTTATCTTAAAGCTAATCGCTGTCGCATGTATTTATAGTTACTTCTCGGGAATGAAATTAAGTCACGGACTTATCAAATGACCCTCTGTATCTACGTACAAGTATGTCTGCTTTGGCTATCCAAAGCTAACCTTTCTCCCCTGGTTGAAATATGTAATAAATGCAGAGTACGGATATCTGGTTTTTTTTTTTTTTTTTTGGCAATTATGTTTGTTTGTGTGTGTGTATCTATCTATTCATGTCTGATAATGATAATGTAAAGAAGTATGAAATCGAAAAAAGTAAATTCAATGATAAAAGACAACTCTAGATATAAGCTCAATTTCGTTAAATAGATATAATTAATATACTTAAATATATATTTATATATATAATTATAATTTTAATTGACGTTATATTCCTACACATGCATATGTTGGATGTAATAGTTTATGATAATTGCTGATATGTATAGGAATAGGAACAAACGTACATAAATATTTACATACGTACGAGTATTTGCATGCTTAAATGTGTGCGCGTGTGTGTCTGTGTGTATGTTTGTATGTAGATATGTTTACTTTCTATCGATGAAAGGCACACCTGAAATCCAGATATACACTAATATTATCAGGGCTGCAAACACGTCTCAGATCGATTGAATGTCAGCTGAGAACCGAACCGAACTGACTATAAACCGAACCAAGCGAAGGTTAACCTGAACCGAACCAACATTTTCAGCTAGGTTCAAAGGTTCAACCATATTTGGGATATACGCTGCTCAAGCTTACTTCAGCAGCTAAAAAGTATTCATAGTACATATAGGTATGTACGTATGTATGTGAATGTCAAGAGGAAACCATCAAAGCATCAAAATGATCTTTTTTGGACTTTGGAATAATATTGTAGTTGAGTTTGAAATTAATAAATATTGTAGTTGAACCAGGACTTAAATTTTTTCAACTATAACACATAGATGAGCCGGAGTCTCCGCTTGCAGCCCTGATTAATATGTACATATATATATATATATATATAGACTTGCCTGACATTGTACATACATTTACAAATAAGCCAGAAAACAGGTAGACATACTTACGCCTACAAAGACATCAAACATATGCATACTAGTATAAGCATGTTAGTCTGACGCATCAAATTCATAAAAGCATTGCAACTGAACGAAGGATATCTCTACAGCACAGCAACGACCTCTTTTGTTATTTATTTCTAATCGCATACAAATCATTTTCATTTCATTCATAATAAGCTTGAATAAAAATCTAAAGCCTTAACGATTGCAAATGACATTGAAATTATGCCAGGACATTGAATTGTGATGCTTGCATTATTATCCTCTCTGTACAAACTGAAATACATATCGGTTTTTATTTTCTTCTTTTACATATGGGCATTGCTTTGTAGTTAAATTTGAGCTTTTAGTGTTCTGCACATGGACAACACTATATGTGGCACTTTCGAAAGTAACCTCTAAGCAATATATGTATGTTTGTATTGTCTTATGAGAAAAGAGATGTAAACATTGTACATAAACATAACCTGTAGTATATTTTAGTTATGACAGTAATACAAACATTATTATCGTGTGCGCTGATGCTAATAATATTCATCGCTCCACATTGACACATACATACAAGTATACCTAAATTACAACCGTGCGAAGCCGGGGAGAGGGGCGCGCTAGTAGCATTTCGTAAACTATGAGCCGGACAAACACTGTCACTGTCATGGCTATATCAACATCAGCTCGCTCCACCATGATCACATTTGAGACAGTACTCAATGTTTGGCTCGCTCGCACAAATATCTCGTAAAGTACGTAAGTTAATTGAACACGTTTGATAGGTTGATCAAAATTTGACTCATTCGTATGAATATATCCTTAATGCATACGCAAATATTTGGCTCACTCGTTGATATAACCTGAACAATTTAGTCAGCGTTAGCAATGAAAGAATTCTTATTAGTTTAAGAAGCATTGACTTTTTTGCATTCTCTGTAAATGGTACTTGCATGTATTTCACCTATAAGCCTATTCAGTTGCACAATTTAAAAGATCTAAGCGTACATAGGAACGTATAGATGAAGCCCTGCTTCAGCTCTTCTCGCACGCTTTAAACACGCGCTTGGTCTACTACAGACTAGAACAAATATGTAAATAAAAAAAGAAGCACGAGCACTTGAAACAACAATTATCCAGATGCCAGGAGCAAAACTGAAAGCAGCGACAGAATCAGGGAGCAAAAAACTGTAAAAGAGAAGAGACAGCTTCCTTCCTTTTGTGTGCATTTTGCATTCTCGTTGTTCTCGTTCTCGTTCAGGTTCGGGTGTGGTTGACAAAAGCGGCAGTAAAACTGCTCAAATTCATTTTAATGAAAAGCGAAAGCAAAACAACAACAACTACAAAAGCAGGATCGGGATCGACAACAATGAGATGCAAACATCACCCACTTCCGTTGTTTGGCAGTAAAAGCAGAAGTGAGCGTGGCAGAGGCACTCGCAGGTAAATTACCCAGGAGGACATATATATATATATGTAGATGAGAATTGTAGCTTGTCTATCCCGTTTTCGCTTTGCATATTCGTACTTGTACAACATCCTGCGGAAGTGGCAGAGCCTCCGACTTGATCCTGGACAGAAATTGTGCTCACTTTCGGTGCTCGTGCTGATGACAACGACAAATATAATACAAGAACAACAATAATAAAAACAACAATAGGAACAAAAACAATAAAAGCAACAACAAGTACAAGAACAATAACAAACATATACGCAGAACGATGACGACAAGTGAAGCTCGAAGGGCAACCATGGGCCACTTTTGGAAGTGTGCTACGTGACGGATTTGGTTTGCTAATGGGCCAGCTAACCAGCACCAGCAAACGATCGGCAACAGTATATGATTAACCCTTGGAGGGCACTCGAAGCTCAGCCCAGCTCAGAGTCGAAGGCTTTGGGCATAAAATTGAGCAATCCCGTAGCTTGGGCTCACAGTAGAGCACCAGCAGTACTTGGAAGCGGTTGTGAGTTAAAGTAAGAAGCAACACGGAACTCAAGGAAATTAACGGAAACAAGGAGTACCGATAGCAATAATTTAACCCAAAAGGATGTCTGTGGAAACAGTGCAGGAGACGCTGCAGCAGGCGGCAGCTGCCGGTGGTTTTGGGTTCAGCCCGCTGCTCACTGGACTTGTGGGTACACTTTTGGCCATGGGCCTGTACGAGTACTGGCACCGTAACACCCGGGAGTTCCGCCTCACTCAGAACATACCATCGCCGCCAATGCTACCACTTGTGGGACAGGCCCATTTGGCTGCGGGCTTGAGTAATGCGGAGATCTTGGCCGTCGGGTTGGGCTATCTGAACAAATATGGCGAGACAATGAAGGCCTGGTTGGGCAACGTTCTGATTGTCTTCCTCACAAATCCCAGCGACATTGAGCTGATCCTTAGCGGACACCAGCATCTGACCAAAGCGGAAGAGTACCGCTACTTCAAGCCTTGGTTCGGTGATGGTCTTCTGATTAGCAACGGTCATCATTGGAGACACCACCGCAAAATGATAGCCCCCACTTTCCACCAGAGCATTCTCAAGAGCTTTGTGCCTACCTTCGTGGACCACTCGAAGGCTGTGGTGGCCCGCATGGGGTCGGAGGCCGGCAAGTCCTTTGATGTCCACGACTATATGTCGACGACGACTGTCGACATCTTGCTTTCTACAGCCATGGGCGTTAAGAAGCTGCCGGAGGGAAACAAGAGCTTTGAATATGCCCAGGCTGTAGTAGACATGTGCGATATTATCCACAAGCGACAGGTGAAACTGCTGTACCGCCTGGACTCCATCTACAAGTTTACCAAGTTGCGTGAAAAGGGTGACCGTATGATGAACATCATTCTCGGCATGACCAGCAAGGTGGTTAAGGATCGCAAGGACAATTTCCAGGCGGAGACACGCGCCATCATTGAGGAGGCAGAAGATTCATCGCCTAAGCAGCGCTTCACAGGCGCACCCGCTGCCAAAAAGCAGGAGGGCCTTCGCGACGATTTGGATGACATTGATGAGAACGATGTTGGAGCCAAGCGCCGCTTGGCCCTACTCGATGCCATGGTAGAGATGGCCAAAAATCCGGAGATCGAGTGGAACGAGAAGGACATCATGGATGAGGTGAACACAATTATGTTTGAGGGTCACGATACCACCTCGGCGGGCTCCAGCTTCGCCCTGTGCATGTTGGGTATCCACAAGGATATTCAAGAGCGCGTCTACGCTGAACAGAAAGCTATCTTCGGCGACAACATGCTGCGCGACTGCACCTTTGCTGACACCATGGAGATGAAGTACCTGGAGCGTGTCATTCTGGAGACTCTCCGTCTATATCCACCAGTACCTCTGATTGCCCGCCGCCTCGACCACGACGTGAAGCTCGTCAGCGGCCCCTACACAGTGCCCAAGGGTACAACTGTCGTGGTGCTGCAGTACTGTGTTCACCGGCGCGCCGACATCTACCCTAACCCGACCAAGTTCGATCCGGACAATTTCCTGCCAGAGCGCATGGCCAATAGGCATTACTATAGCTTCATACCGTTCAGTGCTGGCCCGCGTAGCTGCGTTGGCCGCAAGTACGCTATGCTGAAACTCAAGGTTTTGCTTTCTACCATCGTGCGCAACTATATTGTGCACTCCAGTGAGACCGAAGCCGACTTTAAGCTCCAAGCGGACATCATTCTTAAGCTGGAGAACGGTTTCAATGTGTCGCTGGAGCAACGCAAGAACCAGACCGTCGTCGCGTAAGAACCGATTCCACCACGAATTCCGATTCCCACTCTATCGATACGAAACGAACAATGAACTGATCCCAGACTCGAATTAGAACCCCCGAACCCGTACCCGGAACTCATCCATAACCCCCAAGCCCAACCAGCCAGCCAGAGAGCCGACCGTGTTTGCATAAGTGCGCTTTATACAAATTATTTTGAGGAAGCTTAATATGATTAATCTATGTCTTTCCATCGTGGTATAAAGGGTGGTGTCCTTATACATTTTTAATTGATCATTGATATATATAATGTCATATGCATATGCCTATGTTTTTTTTTCTTAGCAACTAGGATGATTTTTTTTTCTCGAATAATTTATTATTGTTTAAGAGCCACATGGTTTAAATGAAACCCAAAAAAAAAAAATAAATAAAAATTATAGAAACGCAAGTAGCCGAAAAGTGCTGCAAAAAATCAATTGAACTACGTACTTATACTTGTCCCTGAATATGCATACATACATATATGTTTATATATCTTATATATGCATATAAAATAAGAATCGTATAAGAACTCCGAAGCTACTTTACCAATTTGGACTCTGTGTGTGTGACTTGTTCCAACTTAAAAGGTTAAAATAGTTTCGATCTCTCTTATTAACATGCAATTAGGTCAAAATCGAGTTCAAAGTTGTGATTGAGCCAGTAGCTAAAGCAATAAAAGCAAGCAAGAGATGACTTGACACAGCAGTAACCAGTTGCCGAACGCATAAAAAAGATGAGCGCGAGGGTAAGTGAGATGGTGCGCTCTTTATTTGATTTCTTGTTAGGTTGTGGTGGTTACTCTCCCAATTTTCGTACACCCATATGCATTTGTTTTTGATTTTGCGAAAGCTGAGATGCGTTGGTTGGACGCAAAGGGCATAAGTTTTCGCCGTTTGATCGCGTACTGGTGCGTTTTATTGCCTTTAACTAACTGCCTCGATGCCTTCAAATAGACTAAGCAGACAGCGAGCAGCTTAAAGCAAAAAAAGTCTGTGGTGAAAATTGATAGCTTCAAAACTGAGAGGCTAGTTCGCTTAGAAACAGACGCACAGACAGACAGACATGTACTTTACGGGGTCAGAGATGCCTCTTTCTGTGCGTTACAAATAGTGTGACGACATTATAATACCTTTTTCAAGGGTATAATAAGAACGCACGAATCAACAAAATTTCTGTTGAACGTCAACTTTAACATTCAATAGTTGAGTGGAGTCTGAGACTCTGATACCAGCTAAGTTCACTCTATTGCCAGTGGCCATGATGTCATCATCGCTCTCATTCATCTTAGGGTAAATGCACTAATGCGCCACAATCCAATGCTATGGTGCGAATAATGTCAAAATATTGAAGCACTTGTCCTTGGCGGCATTAAGTATGGGCTGGCAGATACAGCTCCAGTATTTGTTAGCATTATGTTGATAGCAACAACCTTTCACTATCTTAAGTTGACACCTCATTTAGTCGACGCTGGTGACAAATGCAAATGCCATTGTTTGCTAATCGAATGCAGTTTATCGCAGTGCAAGAGCGTATGTAGCTCGTTCATTGAGCCCCATGGACAAAGAGAGTGAATTTGCAGTTGTTGTTATAGCTGGTGCTGCCTTCATTTATATATATATACTCCTGGTGTATATATGTATATGTACACATATTTATACTCTTACTCTAGTAGAGTAAACGAGTATATTGTATTCGTGCAAATGAATGTAACAGGCAGATGAAAGCGAGCCGATCTAGCCATGTCCGTCTGTCCGCCCGTATGAACAGAGCTAGAGAAGAGCTAGAGAGACCCAATTTGGTATGTAGACTCCCCTTGTTGGGCGTCAGATCAAGTTTGTTTTTAAATTTTGCCAGAATATCGACTATAGCGTTCTTACTTGTTTTAATTGGAGAAACATTGTCAGTTGTCATTAACAGTTTTTTTCTTTTAGCTTCTTATGCAAATTTCCCAGAGCTATGCAGAAATTGTTACTTTCTACATACTTTGCAATAGTTTTGCACTCTGTGTCGGCTTTCACTTTTAGTCCCTTTTTATTTTCTTATCCGATTTCCTACTTCTTCCTCTACCGATCGCATTCGAAACGGAAATCCTTTCAGTTTCCTCCTCCTCTCCTTTCGATTCGGTTTCACCAAATAAAACAAGATTAATGAAGGGGGTGCCTGGATTGAAGGGACGACAGGTCCTTAACACACACACACACACACACACACACATACACTAAGTCGCCCCGCAAACGCTTCGTTTGCCCATTGTTCTAGGATATTTGCGCGCTAGGCAAATAGCGATGCCAATGCCACTTTCCCTTACGAGAAGTGTCAACGAGCCTGTATACCTACCTGTATAGCGTGTTCGTATACAACCCGGAAGTTTGTACATCCTTCGTTTAGTTTTTTATTGCAATTGGCAACCCTTTTGGGATGCATTTGCTGTATTCTTTCTTATTAACCAAGCTGACATGCCGCCGCCAGGCAACAGGCACCTGATTTGGAAAGGTGTATAGTATAGTATGCTCCTTTCGTATAATTGAAATTTATGATACGATTGGTAATTGAATGTTCCGACTATGTTCTCTTCTCTCCATTAAAAAGTAGTCACAGTCATGAGAAGAACACGACTTTCGTACACAAAATGCTGGATATTTTACATGGTCGGGTTCCATCTAAAATATTTGGCATTGATTGTTTAAAGTGCAATCACAGAGGAAGACCTCACACTTCGATAGAGATCCGTAGAACTGTGACTCACATATTTTGCTTACTGGCACAATTTTTGTCCGGGTGGCATTGCCAAGATCAAGTTCATCACAATGGCCATGGTTCAGGGACTAAATATTCACAATGGCCAAAGACTAGAGCCAGAGAGGACAACGGCAGCAGCATGAGAAACATAACAAAACCTAACAGCACAATCAATGCAAAATGGAATGCTACCTGTGGAGAGAGATGACACTGGGCCATTGGGGGGCCATTTTCAGGAATAGAAACAACTGTCCAAATTTTGGTCATATAAGTGTTTGTTGATGACTCAATGTTCCCTGTCATGTCCCTGACCCGTCGCTGTACAACTCTTAGTGCAACAGTCAAAATAGTAAGCGCAGCGCACGACATAGCGTAGTTGTGTTCACAAATTCAAATTTGGAATTTCCATATAAACTTTTGGAGAACATAGGGTCAAAACAGACAGAAACATTTGCTATCATTTTGGAGCAGAAGCAACTCCCATGCAATTGACAACAATATGGGCTCAGTCTGGTAATCATATCTCAATGGTATCGAAAATCATCACGTGGAAGTTAAGTCTGCTGTTAATGCATGGACGAGTTTGCAAGATCAATGGCCTCCTGACAGTGGGATTCTAGCTGACTTTCAAATGGAACCTGTGCTGCGGTTTAAGCGCTTTAACTCTCAGACAGCAGACACAAAGCCCACATTTAAATGCCTCATTGTCGGGTGAAGTGCATCCACTCGACATTAACAGAAACGACGACAAGCTGTTAAACTGCTTAAGCATAAGTAGCACGACCTTAAGGTCTTAGCGGCTGTGGTTAATAATGTAATTGACAGCACAAATGAGAACGACGACGATGACAACAACAACAACGAAGGGGATAAAGGTGTAGTCAAAGACAAGGCCAAATCCACAAGCAAGACCATTGTTGTAGTCAAATGAGGCTAAACTCTTGGCCTAAGATAGGTTGGAAAAATCCAACTTTGAAGATTAGGCTAGAATGAAATCATCACAAATTCTCTCGTTACGAAAGGATAGCTACAGAAGGAGGCTTCTTAAGGAGATAGTCCTTGAACAAGGTTACCAAGTTAACTCTTACATTATATATTATGGAACGCTTATATATACAGAATAATTGTAATCAATAATAATTCGATTGCAATTAGCAGATGGCTTATAGACACCTCTTTTGCAGGTGCACAAACAAGAAGATCGTGTCGATCTCCTTTGATCAGTTTTCAGCAGTTTTCGATTGTTAATTGTATATTAGAAGGAGTAAAGGGGGAAGACAAGATCAATAGCACATACAAACAAGAGAGGAAAACTTATATGGATACCCGAAGCGGTGGGCTTGTATTGGCTAACCTAAATAGTTGGCGTGGCAAATCGAATATATGAACTTGACCTGCGTGCAAATATATATAATTAAAATATTCCAATTTGAAGTCTCTAACTCTTGTACTATCCTAGATCTATATTTTCATAAATCCGACATAAGTCCCCTTGTCATGCTGATCAAGAATATACATACATTATGGCCTCTGCTACTCCTCCTCCTTTCTTCCTGCAACAACTTCAATATTATCCTGAATCATCGGTAAGTATAAGAAGTCGACCATGAAGCACGGAAGGCAGGGTGCAGCGCACACTGAATTTTGATCATATGAAGAGCAAAATATTAAAGACGAGTTATTACATCAAGTGAATTATGTGTACAGTGCCGAAGTGGAACAAGCGTGTAACGGGCCATTCACATAACTGTAAATGGCTTGCAAAAATATTAACGGTATTAGAAACTATTGGCACCCAAATCAACAATCGTTGTGTAACCAAATACAGCAACAGAAGGTCGCAGGACAGATAAATTGAAGCACGAGCTCCGCTCATTTCTAAGGCATTATTCAGCGCCACAGCTCATCCATAAAATATTCATTCTTTGGTAATTTTTGACAAACGGCATGCGTTCAAAATTGAAATACGAGAGCGAGGCAGAGCAAGAAGTCGAAGGTGTATTATTAAAAGTTGTCGACGCGGTACAGGGTTCTAGGGGCGTGTCGCATTACATAGCCCAATATTAATAAGCATAACGGTGTGCAAAAGACGCCCAGGAGCTAGATTTTCACTAATAACGGAGATGAGACATGAACAGTTACCTAGCCTCTGTCAGTTTCGATTACGGCTACCCTTACCCCCTCTTCCTTCACTGCGCCCACAAATGCAACCGTGCGAGCTCGAGCCTGAATAAACACACCTGGACGGCCAGAATGAGGCTCGAGATGCAAGTAACATGCGCGCTTTTACTACTACCTATGATTGCACAACCACCCGTCCAGATGCACAAGATGCAACTGCCATTTACTTTGTTTTTCTCACATTGGTGCTCCTTGCCTCTTCTCTCGTAAGATCTTAGGTTTCCCATCTTGATTTTTTTTTTTTTTGGACAAATGATTTCAATTGATTTTCTTTTCTTAGTACCGACTGCATAGGTGTGTATCTGTGTGTTTGTGAATGTGGTGTAAATAATTTTGCATCACTCTTGTTGGCGGGACTTGTCTTGTGACCAAAGCGCCAGAGCCAAGACCAGCTGTGCAGGACACTGCCATAGAAACACATTGAAAATGTCCAGCAATTGTAGTCAGTGTGAGCGCCAAAAATGATGGATGGGGTTTGAATTCGGAGATTGCTCGGGTCTACTTTTTTAACGCAAATTTTAGTATTTTAGTATCCTAACCGTTTCATTCCCTCATCCCATTATATCTCAACCAGGCACATGTTTACTCCGATCCTTTTAACAACCACTGGGCAAAACACAGCACACAACATTTGCAGCCATTCCCTTGTGGTTGGGCGATAAAATTTTTCCGGCGAGTGGATGTGGAGAAAACTGACATTCAAATACTTTCGTGCTGTCAGTTATCAGGACATGGCGCATGTGGTGGTGTTCCGACCACGGCTACCAATCGACATTTAAACTCATTCGAAAAGCAAAAACAGCGTTCGCTCAAGCGCAGTGCCTTACCAGCACCAGTCTTTTGATTAGGGCGGGAAAAACTGATACATAGCCGTAACATTCATCGCAGAATGAGTTCGGGTTGCTGCTCATGCTTATGCAAATGTTGCCATATTGCATGCGTGTCTGTTGTGTTCTTGCATGCTTCGCTGCTTATGAGAGTGAACATGAGCATAATATGCCGATCCCATTCATCGGGATCTGGGCTCGGGCTAGGGTTGTCGGTCAGTCAGTCCCATAGATTCCCAGGACATATAGCACAAGAAGCTAGTGTCTGTGCATAATGACTGCGCATGCTTCCCAGTCATTAGCAACAACAACTGAACCCATCCAATTGCGATTTCCCTCTTTTTTTGTTCCCTGTATATAGAAAACCAGTGAAAAGATTGATATCATACCACCGTACCTTTCAAATTATTACAGATACATATGTATTGTATCGAACAGAACCTCTACTGGGTAGAATTATATATAGCAACATTATCTACCGATTAGTCAAACATATAAAACAGCGATCGAATAGGGAATCTGTTTCTTTAGCTCTGCTTCGTTACCTCTAAATTAGGTCACTTCTACTACTGGGCACTTCACTGCCTACTTCTGGGCAGGTCAATTGCAGCATGAAATATATTTGAATCACCTGGTATGAGATCTTTATCTGAAGATAAGTTACTTGAAGATTTCCTATGAACATTATATATGAAGGCATACAATTTAATGCTTTTGTAGATCCGATCGTGCGCATAAAATAAGTGGAGTCAGTCGATGAAGAGGAGGAGATTCTAGAAAGGAAAAATTCCCCAGACCCGGGCCTATTATTTTTCAAATCGGAATCAAAATCATACATTTTCGTTCATGTAAATATATAAGCACATATATTAAAATATTTCCCTTATTATTTCAAAGCAATAGGACAAATATAAATCTTAAGTTAGGCAAAAAAAGTGTCACCTTAAGACTAAAATAAAAAAAAATTGACTTCTACAATAGAGAAATATTAGTTCAACCTATGGATTCTACGTGAGGGGTGAAGGGCTAAGGTTTGGTTTGGTTGATATCACTAGATGGACTACAGCGATAAATCGCTCAAATTGGGCGCGGCTTATGGTCAGATGGTCACTGGCGTGGTGGTGTTGGCTTCGCCTCCTGCATCTGATTTGGGTGTCTGCGCCTCCCACCAGTCAATGGCGTCGATCATGCTCTCATCGGATAGACAACCGCCAGCGGTAGGGGTGGCCGCAGCCTGATCGTGGAGTACATCGTTGAACTCCTTTTTGAAGCTGGGCAGCTCGACAACCACATTGTCATAGAAGCTGCCCGTTTCGTGGTCATAGAAGGGCGGCAGCTCTGGTGAGTAGATCAATTGCTGCTGTCGTTGTGATTGGTAGGCTGGTGGGGAGCTGTTACTGTTGTTGTTGGCGATGAGGGGCACAAAATTGCCCTCGCTGTTGTATTCCTGTTTGATCCGTTGCTGCTGCTGTTGTAGCTGCTGCTGCAGTTGTGCGGCACACGCCTGCAATAAGAGTTCATTAGCGATGGCGACAGGTGAAACAGCAGCAGACGATGGTTGCTGCAATGACGAACTGCCGTGCTGCTGTTGTTGTTGTTGTTGTTGTTGCTGCACTGGGGATATACAAGGGCTGGTTGTTATTGTTGCTGTTGCTGTTGTTGCAGTAGTACTTGCTGCCGTTGGTTGTGACAACGGCGGCGGCACGGGCGATCGCGATAATGCCGGGGCGAATTTTACACATTCACCGTTTTGGGCAGATGGCGCAGCTGGTTCTGGTCCTGCCATTGCTGCCGCCCCTACTTCAGCTCCGGCTCCTGACGGACTGCTGCTGCTGCTGCTGCTGGCGTTGCTCAGACAATTTGTGTCAATTAAGGCATTAAAATGTTCCTCATCCAGGCTTGGACTGTGAGCCGGAGTTGGGGATGAACCGGATCCAAGCAATTCCGGAGTGAGCAGCTGATAGGTGTTGGTACCGGCAATTCTGATGTACTGCAGGCCATTCAATGTGGTCAGGTTGGGCAGATCCTCCACTAGCTGGGTGTGGCATTGGGATGGTATTAGCTCTTGCTGCTTTTGGTGATGCTGGACTTGCTGCTCATCCAGCTCGTAATTGCTAAGCGAATCATCGAAATGCTCATCGAGACCATCGAACTCATCTTTGATGAACATGAAGCTATCGTCGCCACTGGATGAGCTATTCGAATGGCAGGCCAGGGGCGGAAAATCGAATCCCAGTAACCGCTCCAGGCTGCGTATATATTCCACGGCCATTCGCAACGTTTCCACTTTGGACAGCTTCTTGCTTGCCCCACGGCCAGCGCCCTGGGCCTCAAATGCTTCCGACACTTCCTCAGGTATGCGCTCGCGTAGTGCTGCGAACCCGTTGTTCACCTGCTTTACGCGATTCCTCTCCCGAGCATTTCGTCTGGCCACCGCTTGCGGTAACGGTAGACCTTTGCGTCCGGGCGTACCGGCCGGCTTATTGGTGAAGGTTGTGCCGATAGTGGCCACCAACTGCACCTCCGACATGGATTCGACCTCTGCCACCTTAGTCGCCGATTTGGACACGCTTTTTTCCTGCCCCTTTTTGGCTAGCTTGGTCTTCTTTTGGGAGCCACAGGCAGGGGCAGAAGTAGGAGCAGGAGCAGGAGCAGGAGCAGGAGAAGAGGTAGTGGCGGGCATTGGCTTCCTCTTGAACTCGTTTTGTGACTTTGAGTTGGTCAGCGGACGCTTGCGCGGTTGCAATATCATGGCGGTGGCTGTGGTGTTTGTCGTACTGTTCACGGCTCCCAGCATACCAAAGTCCTTGATCTTGCGGATGATAGTATTTTGATTGGATATGTGCTGCTGCAGCGAGTTGGCGCCGCTTTCGCTGAGCACATTATGAACAGTGATTTTGCCAAAGGGCTTGCTGGCACCCAAATTAGTCACCGCTGGCTTCGAATTCACATTCACCTGAACGCTGATGCTGCTGGCTTGAGTGTTCTCCTTGGTGCAATATTGACTGGCTCCAACGCTGCCGGTACCCACGTGGCTGCCTCTTTGCGTGGGTGGCGGCGGCGATTGGCTGAAACCCAGTGCAGCCATTGGTTGGCTTTGATGAATGCTGGTGCTGGTTGGTCGATGCTCGCTTGCTGGCAACTGCTGGCTTACTGATTCGGCTCCGTGTTCTTTGCGGTAGTAGGTCTTTGCGGTAGGACAGCTGCATGCGTTCTGTGTCGCGTGCCCGATCCTGATCCCAATATCTGGCTGCACAAAATGTTATGGGGCGTCGACGCCGACATCGACTGCGGCCTCGACTGCGCAACGGAAATGACTTCGTTGACTGATGGCGCATACAATGGATAATAATATAACGTATCCTTCGTATCCCTTGGTATGCTTGGAAGCGCCTGCGAATGCTTCTGCTGCTTATGTAAAACATAATGAAATGAAAACAACAAACGGCATTTATTCTATAGACACACACACTCTCGCAGACACACTCACAACTTTTCATCCCCTTAGGTATTCGGTGTCCCTCGCTGGTTGTTGTTGCCTTTCCCTAAATACCGATCCGATCCACACAGCCACATCGCTGCAAAACACCTCAGTCAGGCGGCTTTTGGGAAAACTAACATCTGATCGCTTCAGCTCCTACATAAGGGTGGGTTTTGCGGCCCAAGTTTTTGCCTTTTACACAACGATAACGCTATAAACATAACTGCGCTCTTTTTATATACCGCCCTTTTTCATGCATATGTATATATATATGTATACACACACACATATATATATATATATATATATTCATATATTTATATACTCGAACATATATAACTGTCAGTTTTTCTGCTGCTCAAGCTTTGGCAGCCCTGATCCTGATCGCAACTGCAGTCGCAACACATCGGTTCCCACACATAACCACATATAATACTACCTCTGAATCTTCTCGAACTGGCCGATATCTTTCTGTAGTTAAAGTTATAGGATAGATAAAGCATGTTGGTTCACCGACAAGTATTTCGACAAGTATTTTGAATTACGAAAAAACTTGCTCAAGTCAACTCAGTTTGAAATTTATATTTCAAAAAAGTTAAGCTTAAGTCAGAGAGAATATCAGAAGGGTAATGGGATTCATCAGATAAGCCTCTTATGTGGGACTGTTGCTGCGAGGCTAGAACTAATTGCAAATTGTAAGTGAAAGCAAGCTGAAGTACCAGAGTAATTTAATATTCATATTTTTCCTTTTGAATGTAATTAAGGTCCAATTGTGAATTTCAGAATTATTATACTGTTCACAAGAAATGTGAATGTATATTACTTTTGGAACCCTTTCCGACCACATAAAGTATATACTCTTGATCAGCATGCCGAGGTGACTCGATATAGCCATGTCCGTCCATCTGTCCGTTTGTTTCAACCCGAGATCTTTTAAGCCTTAAGAGCTACAAAGCTGAAATTTCTACCATTTGCTTCTTATATCTGCACGCAAAAATCGTCTGGATTGGATTTTATTCAGCTTGGACAACCGTTTCATTTAGTTGCCATAGAACGAATTCTTCCAGAGCAGAAAAAAGCACAACTTGATAAATTTTGTAAAAATATCATGAATATAAAAAAACCAATATGTAAGCTTATTGGACCATTCAACATTCTTTTACAAACATGCTTACTTTAGCCAACACGCGAACAACATGATCTTAATGCAAGAAATAATTCGCTTGTGCGAGAAGTAAGCTGCTGACCACTTTGCCCGCTGAAATGAGTCCTTCTTATCGTGGTGTCGCATGGGAACGGCATGCAATAGCGCGCTCACAGGCTCGAGAGAACGCGCTTGTGCGAGAAGTAAAAAAATAAATTGCATAATACTGCTGGCCATTCTTTTCGTCGAATGAGCCCTAAATGTTGTATCTCTTAGTTAGTAAGTGAAACTATGATTACAATAAGTGCAAGAAATGTTACAGCGTACAGTTTAGATTACAGCGTTGTTATATATTTACAATGTGAATGTCATTCTTATTCTTATTTAAACTCTAGAGATTTTCAAACAAGAATCCAAAATTAGCATTTTTTTTTTTTGGGTGCACAAACTGAACAGTTTTTCTCACATATGTCAATTTGGCTTTACTTTCCATTTATTTATTTTAACGTTGCTCAGAGATATAGCTTCGTGAGACTTTCTACCCTCATTGAAAAGGGGCTGATGATAGCAATTCATGGCCCATATATATCCGTTCTTTTCAATTCCTTTTTATTGTTGTTGTGCAAAATCACTTGCAATTTGTTGAGCTAATTGAAAGAAATTGTGCGGGGCGACAACAAACTCAAAGGTCCTCTGATCAAAAGTAGCGCTAAGATTTTTTTTCGACTATAAATCCTTATTAAAACTGACAGTGAAATTTAACCAATACTCTAAACGCTAGGTTGAGGTTCGGGTTCCAGTTGTATGGCTATAACTATGGCTATGGGAATTGGGAATATCAGGCTGTCTGATATGAAAGTGTGTGCTGGGAAAATATAATATTGCTGAATATTGGGAGATAGTGTAGAAGATATGCTTATACACGAGCTTGAAATGGAGATTTGTTCTTTGCATGCCCTATTAGTAATGTTTTGCTACAGCTACAGCAATTTGTTTCGAACTTGCAGTAGTTGAGGCTTCGGCTTCAGTGGTTTCCTTTGCCAGGTAGTTGTCGATAGACCTGAAACAGCTTGAGCCTATGTATGGTTCTCTCTCTGTGCGTGTGTGTGTGTGTGTGTGCGTACTTACTACATAATTAAAAATTTTGAGTTCACTTGAAAAGTTCAAGGAAACGAATACGACAAGGATAAGGACAAGGCAAAGAACTACCGGTTTGTTTTTTGTTGCTTGAATGTGAGCCTGGGTCTCGAATTGCTTTGTCCTGCCCTGCTGCCTGAGAAGGTCCTTATTCTTGAGGTTGTTTCTCGCTCTCGTTTGTCGTAAGGAGTCAACAGTTGTTGCCGTTGTAGTTGTTGTTTGACGAAGCTTTGACTTGGTTGCGCCCCACTTTGCCGAATACACATACATACATACATATACGCTTATGTATGCATTCGACTACTGTACTGAGCTACATAAGTATGTACGTTCATGTATCGCATGTATTTATAATAATCCAAATTTTATAATAATCCAGATGATGCATCAAAACAATAGAAACGCCTAAGAACACTATATTTGAGTGTCTCAACTGGCGGTATTTCAATTGATTGTCCTTTGAATGCAGATAGCGGCGGGGAAGCTTCTAAAGTAGCCTTTGACATAGGTCTTTTGCTTTACAATGCGAACTGTATAACTTTGGAACATTTCATTCAACGAGCCTTGTGACATTACATCTCTATTTCTATCTGCTATGATTTAGGCGAGTCAAATAGCTGGAGCAGCACTGGGAGCAGGAGCAGCAGTAAGAGTATGTGGCAGCTTTGGGCTAACAACAGTTTTCTTTAGGAAAATTCGAAGTTCTATTTGCTTTCAAATTAAATTAATTGGGTCATTATGGCAATAATGCCGAAGCTGAATATAAATGCGAGACTTCTATTATTTAAAGCATGAGTCTGAGTTGATGTGATGATTGTGGTCTCACAAAAATCAGGAATGCAAGGCGCACATCCTGTCCAGAGACATCCATATTATGGTCTTGACTTTCATCTTCAGCGACGTTTTGAGAAAGACAATATTTTGTGCAAACACACCAAACAGGGATTGGCATTTTCATTGGGATTGGGTTCTATTTGCATTTACATTCGAAGGAAGACCGTATTGATTTCAGTGGGAATATGAATATGAAAGCAGATGAAGAGTAAAATTGGAAATCGGAGCGAAAGGAAAAATGTGTTTGCTTTTAATACAGTAGGTAGCATTACAGAATATCCTTACAACATATTTTATTCACACCCAGCTATCATCATAAATCAATCAAGCACTTTGATTAGTTTTTCTTCCTTTCCCTTTTTGTCAGTGTTTTTGTTGTTGTACTCCGAGCGGGAGGCGCCAATCAACTGAGGAGGAGTGTGAGTGTAGTGTAGTCTATGTACACTCTAGTGCTTGTCCTGCTCCCCTGCTCCTTCGGCTCCTCCGGCTCTCGGCTGTCGGTACTTGTCATCGACTCAAGTGCTTTGTCTGGAGGCCTCTTGTACTCCTGTTACCTAATCTTATTCAGATGCAGTTGTGATTTAGTACCATCTGTGCGCAGTTGTGCGTACATAAATTGCCTTTTCTTTTGTATGCCTTTATCGTATTTGTTCCACACAAGAGCACACTCTGAGAGTTATGAATTTGTAAGTACATACCTCTGGCTTGCATTGGATCTCAGGATGCGATGGAACGCTTCGAGCTAAATTTGCTTTAGTCACATGGAAAATTGAACAGAAAGTGTCACACAAACAAAGTTACCACAAACCCTTTGGGGTAGCATATTCATATTTATAGTTGTTTCACCCTGCGTTGTCCGGGTTGCCTTTGGAGTTTAAAAAACAGTTTCTCTTCGGAAACATTTCCTCTGCCCTTCTGTCTGATCACTCCCTTATGTCTCTCCTAGTCATCCTCGTCTATCCTATTTCAGTCACTGATGTTGCATAATACGATCGCCGGGTACTCTTCTTTCGGGAAGCACGTAACCCTACTGCTGCTGAATAAGCATTTGAAACATCCCTTGGCAGAAAATCTGTGGACGTGACTGGGACGATTTTTTATGAAAAAAGTATGCCCGGCCTTCCCTTGATCGATATAACTAAATTTTAAGCATTTCAAAGAGATCGATTCAGCACAGGCAAACAAAATGCTTTATACTCTTCAGAGGGTGTTATAATTTTGTTACGACATTTTCTTGACAAGCCGTCTCTCTCTATACGAACTAGTCTTTCAGTTTTAAAGCTACAAAGTTCTCATATAACCGAGCGATTCAGAATTAACACTTAGTATGAACAACCTTCTTACTTCTTATTGGAAAGAAGCTAATTCCTTCTGAAATTCTGAAGGCTTCGGATACCCGGAGATAGCCTTCCTCTCTTGATTTGTTTTTTATATAGATGAATACACATACGTAGTAAATATGGATATATGAAAACCGTACCAAAAGTGTGGCCAAAGGGGGAGTGGTGGCCCGTAGCCGGCTTGTCGAAGGGGTCAATATCAATATAATCAATATTTTAACTTAAATTTGTAGTGAGATTTGTATTGTAAGGGGAGTCAACGGTACCGGTACCACAACCATAATCATTATTCGCTCAACCATATGCTTTCCTTGTAAAATTAGATTGTCTGCAGGGAAAATCGATCTGGTGCAATATTGATGATCCGTATTGCATACTTTTGGGCAAACGTCCCACCAGTGTCACTCCACTCACTAGGAATGCGGCGGTGGCGTTATAGTACTTATGCATACGCACACTCATACTCGCATATATGTTATCCTAGGTATTTTCCATTAGCAGCTGAATGGAAAAAATACGGCATGCGCCAAAAGTGTGCGTTCGTGTGGAAGCGTCGGTGTCGTCGTTCGTCCAGATCGAGATCCAGACTGAGGACAGGACCAGGAACAATAGACGTCGACGTCAACTGGAAAAACAAAGTGAATTTTCCAAAACATTCTACAGTATCGCGACGACCCGGGACGGGACGGGCTGCGGTGAGGCAGAGCCGCAGAGCGCACGTGTGCCGCATTGTGTTCACGATATACCGTATGAATGTATGTACGTATGTAATATGTATAAATGTTCTTATGGATACATTTATTACAGCTCTTATATGCAAAGGAATTCTGGCTACCTGGAATGGACTCAGTGTGAGTGTCGATTTTGGGGTTGACGGCGAAGGTGGACGCGTGTTGCATGTTCTATACATTCCCTATAGGGCATAAAACATGTTCGTGAAGCTTAGAAGCTTCTTTTGTAATATGTCGAGACACTTAAACATATGATAGCCATATGAACGCTTGAAAGATGCCGCCTTTTTGACGTTATTCGATCCAAATGCATATGTATGTGTGTGGCGATCCGATTTCATTGCCGCCCCGATAGATTTGAGCTGAATTGTGATGATAAGTAGAGCTTTGGACGGTTATTTAAAGGTTTTATTATTTTATTTATGGCAGAAATTGTTTGCGCCAGTTTTCGTCCCACAACACGGAAAGCACGGCATTCGTACATTTCTATTTGGTTGATGTAAGACAGGCAGTAATAAATTACCCTCGGCAGCCGCCTCAACCTCACCCAATCTATCGCTATCGCTCCTGGCATAAAAAAGCATTGCATTTCGCTACACAGGACACAATCAGGAGCACGATCGACCGGTTTGACGATGGCCAACACACCAACAACAACAGCAACAACAACAACAATAACGATAACAACAACAGGAATAATAACGATGGCAGTCTCGATCCCTGTTGCCTGCTATTCTGCCTGCCTATTCCCATTCTTACTGTGTCTGTCCCGTGCTGAGGACGTTGATCGCCATTGGCACTAGCAGGCCGCGAAAAACATCTGCTCCTGCTGCAATCGCTCCTGTGCTGCTGGTCCTGTGGCGGCCACCATCAGCAGTTGGAACGTGCACCAACCCCTATTGGAGTTTCTCTAAATATCTTAGTTGTTATTGTTACTGCTCTCGCTCTTGCTGGGCATTTCGTCAACAATCTTCATGTCCACCAGGCTTTTGGAGTGTGTAGGAGCACACGCCGAGCTCCCTTTTCCTTGTACCCGTTATGCTTACGCCGCGCCCCGCCGCACGTACATATGTATACGAACATACACATATACATATAATGATCCAACAGATTAGTGACGGCATGCACTCGTACAGTACGTGGCGGAAGCTGTTGGTTTGCTGATGGTACGGTACATAGTGGTGCTGCTGATGGTGGTAGTGGTAGTATGGCTAGTATGGCTCTGTTGGGGAGGCAGTGGCATTTGGGTTGCGCTTTCAATGTAACAAGTACGTATTACCCATTGTTGACGTTAATTATTTATGCGCGCAGAGGGTGACTGCGCAGGCGCAACAACAAAGGAGAATGCACGCACAATTGAATTAAGAATGAAACGAAATCTATTTGGGTAACTGATTATATTGCAAAAGCTTTAAGGGGTGGAAATTTGTGGCCGAGAGCGTTGTCAATGGCAGAGGTCAGATGCAGACGGCAGCAAAATAACTGTGATATTATACGCAAGCGCAGTGTTCTCAAAAACGATTTCATAAAGCGGCCATGAAAGCTATACGAATTCGCTGCCTTCGCTGTTAAATCGTATTAACGGACGGAATTAGATAATTTATGAAATTAGAGGGAAACATCAACAGCAATTAATAAGACGGACGAAATGATCTTGGGCAGTCACAAACCAAGACCAAGGCCGGACGAAGCCGAATATATTAATGAGCTACACACGCTCACCCAAACATTCAAGTGTAATCAATGATTTGGACGCGTGCATCGTGTGTTCCTTTCTCGCTCTAACCGCACGCTCCTCGTATTTCGCAGCACGGCAGGTGTTGAATGAACTGGTTGCTTTTATATATACTTGCCAGTTTAACCGGCATTGCACGGGCTCTCTTTTTTGTTTCTCTTCCAAATGTACTTCGCAAATGCAAAGTGAAGTGTAGTATTTTGTATTTGTGTACGCAACAAGACATGATTAAATCTCCATATATCTTTGATCAGCATCAACAGCCGCGTTGTCCGTCTAACCAAAACGGAAACGCAAAAGTACGCTCATACACACAAAAAGAATGCTGTGATAAATTCAAGCCGAAACGTGTTGTTTTTATCCTGGATAATAAGATTAAATCAAATACGAAGCTGGATTGAATTGGGAGTTAAGTGCGGAAATTGTCAAACCAAGAGTAAAAGGATTGGATTAACACTGATTCGATTTGAAATTAAGTAAAACAAGAAAGGAAAGCTAGCTAGATACAGTAGATATAAGGGATACAAGACGAATTTGTTTAAATTTGGATGAAAATCAGAAAAGTTATGCTCCTAAGTGTTCATGCCGGAACAATCGGTTATATGGGAGCTAAATTATATGGTTGTCCGATCTTGATCAGATCCGGCCAGTGTGCGAGGGGAGTCCCTACATAGATACAAACCGAATTTGGTTTGATTATAACGAAAAACAGAAAAGTTATGCACAAAACTCGAAGTTAACTCGAGAAGCATCTGGAAAAGTTTCAGCTCTTTAGCTTTTAATACTTCTCAGACGGACATGGTTATACCGATTCCTATTTTTATGCCGATCAAGAATATATATTCTTTATATACTTGGAAACGCTTCCTTCTGTACGTTGCAAGCTTCCTGACAAAATTAATATGCCATTTTGTGAATAGTATAACAATGAAGTTATGAAATTATAGACGATATTCCGACTATAAGATACTCGTACTCAGCATTTATTCAATATTCGACACACTCAACAGTTTAAAAAAAAATTTGGTTTATTTTGTGGGTGTTCTTATACAAAATGGGTTTTCTACGATTTTATCTACAACTATTATCTGATATAGACGATTATATACAAACTTAAGCCCTTCAGTTTTTCTGAGATATCGAGGCTAGCACTCATAATGGACTTCACGTGTAAGTTGATATATAGCAGTATTTGGCATGTTGTGAATTGGTATAATAATACTCACAATGATTGTTTGATTTCTTTGTACAAAGTACGCCAAATGGTAATCACCGAAACGCTTGTCTGATTCTATTTCTTTCATACCCCATTCTCGAGGGCCGCGTTCCGCGCAGCACGCAGCACGCATCAATGCATTTTGTAATTCATTGGAAAGGTTTCGTTCAGGCATTGAACAAATTTACGGATCACTGCATGCGGTTGGAGGCAGACTTGCAGACTGACTGAGACACAGCTAGATCTTATTACCCATCGATTGGCAATCGACAATGGAAAGCATTTAAATGCACTTAAATAGTCCTCGAGTAGCTGCGCTGAATGTGTCAAAAGTGAATTGCAGTTCAAGGATTAGAGTCCTACTGCCGAACGCCGTGCTATGGCAGCTATACGATATAGTTTCACGATCGGGAGTGAGTGGCGACTGCTGCATTTTAGCTACAGCTTATTTTTGAACTGAATGCAGCACTTGAAATAAATATATATATATATCTGGCCTGCAGTCCTCTGGCTCCCGGTAATTAACCTTTAATTGCTGTCGTCGCACATTGCCATGCGGATTCGTTTATTGCTACTTGCTTGTTCTGAGACTTGTACCTTGATAAGATAGATACTCAGGCAAAGGTAGGATATGCCGCCGCGGCGGTCTTTCTAACAACCTGCGCACGACAAATTATGACCCAGCTGATTAGATATGAGAGCATAAGTGTGTCTGCACATCGACTCGGCTCCAGGATCGGCAGCTGTCAGATGTCCCTGCTCCTTCGTTCCTGCTCCATTCCTGTTTTACGATTAATCATAACTTCTCCGGCAACTTAATGACATTTGTCCTTTCTGTACAATTTCATGGAATTTTCATTTATAGAAAGAAGCCTTCAATCTAGTTCTTGTTTATTAAATGATTTGTGCATTTACCTTATTTTCACACGACAACTGCTGACCAGGTCACGTCGGGGTCGGATCACTCCCTAGCTGGCCATTCTTGCCATAAAAAGATGAGGCAATGTTTACACAAACATGCCCATTGAATCAAATAGGATAAATGCATGGCAGCGTTTCCCATTTCTCACTGCATTCAATTGTTCCAATATCGTGCCATTATGTGCATGTTGGCTTCAATCATTGCATTTTTTTGCACTTGTTTTGTATTTCTGCTCAATTAAAAAGATGCCCATGACCCTAGACGATATGAACGAAGATGTAAACAATGCAATTCCTTCACTTTTGTGACTTTTGGGATATAACCGCATGCTGGGCGTTTGTGAAATATTCTCATTGTTTACAATTTTCTTGGTTTTCATTATTGCTTTTATAATTTTTCTTGGAAGTTTCATAAAAAAGCAGAACATAAGTATGCTGTATTTCCAAAATTAAACTAGAAACATGTGGATATATGTATGATATTGAGTATAAGATTTTCAAACCATTCATCAAAGTTTACATGAATCTTGCAACGCACAGACACCCGAAGGGATCAATTACGCGGTTCATAATTAGAATTTCTCAACCTGCGAATCAATCTATTTGTCTATCCTTTGATCTATGCATATATCTTTGTCCTAAGCAACGCACAGGTCAAACGAACGCTGAAACTTTTACACATGTTCGATTTCATGACGTTGGCGCACGCTAAGGATCTAAATTCCAAATGCAAGTGGTCACACTCGAGCTAAAGGATTGTACATAGGCAAGCAATAAATTCCAAGCTCTACTATAAACGTATAGGATTGTAAGAAATGGATACAATGGCAGCTATAGTGTTCGATCTGATGACTCAAAGATACAAGCAGCCCGCAGACGCCAACTCCTTTTAATTGCAAATAGAGCTTTTCTTGGAGTATATTGAAACTGGAAATCTTTCGAGGGGATTTGGCAGTCAGTCAGGTAGAAGAAATCGTAACCTTTGCCTCGCTGCTTGGTTATTTCAAAGTACTTTTTTGTCCTATTGGCAGTTGTTTGCTGAGCTGAGCAGAAAAATGCTTATGTTCGTACTTATAGTAGAGGTTTCCATTCCATTATATTCCCTTCCATTCCCTATTGATAATCCTCTTTGAGCCAGCAGCCAAAACATTTTCTTAGCTGCTGCTCAAGAAATTGCTGAAATATGTGTGCACCCCAGGCTGTGCCAATATTTCTAAGATCCATCAATGTTTCTGAGCCTGAAGCTGGACCTAGATCTGGACTTGTACCTAGTCTCAACAAATGGAACAAACCACAAAAATGGCAAACGAACAATCGCTTACTGTGTCCTTCCTCCGCTTCTGGGAATAATTTCTATGTCTCGTTATCTCGCTTACAACTCTATTGATGATACTACGTCTATTCTCTACTCGGTCTCTCACGTTTTAGTTTTGAAAGGTGTATGAATGTGGAGCGTGTGCATGTGTGTGTGTCTTAATGTGAAGGCTCATTCCTCATTCCTGGTAGTGTGCGTGATATTTGGGCAATGTTTCGATTTTGTTTGCGTTTCTTTTGAGCTAAGGGCGTTTTTAATGCAATATTTTCCATCGTAATATTGTGAGCCTGACATGTTAGGCAATGCGTGGCAAGGCTTAGAGTCCAGCTCAAGCCCAACAACTATGCAAGGATGAAGTCTGTCGAAATGACATCCTATTCGGTTCACAACTCTTTCTTTTGTTCTTGATGAGATCTGCAGCGTGGGATCCTTAAGGCGCTGAAATTGACTAAAGGAAACGGCATACATAGTTTGAGCATGGACACAACACACATGCATATATACATACGTATGCACAATACATATACACCATACATAGCATATACATATACCACTTGGGATTTTTAGAGATTTGGTATTATATATATATATATTTGAGCACAAATATTTGGCTTATTCGAAATGTGGGTCATGAAATAAGTATTTTGTAGTCCAAATGTCTTTACGTTTAATTCAAAGCATCACAAAATATCTTCTTCAATAAGAAATTTAAGATTCGCTTGTTAATGGGGCGAAATTTCACCAGGATTGTCATCTGGCTTACCTCGCTTTGTTTGGATTTGTTGTTTCAGAGTAGTCTGAATTGGTGAAGCATTATTTTATTTTCCCATCAATTTGTCAAAATTTAGAGGGAACACACATTGTCTAGCCGCATTAAGTAGGCACATGCCAAGGCCACTTGGTTTCAGCAACACTTTAGGATACTAGAATTATTGGGACATATACTCGTAAATAAGAAGTTGCAAGAATGTCTTTTCATAGTGCGAGCCCTCCATTCCCCGTCTCTCACCGTCACCGTCCTAGTTTTTTCGTCTGGCAAGATGTATGTGTCCTTTCGGCAGTTGCATGTTCGGGCGACACTAGGCGACACTAGGCGACACTGGGCCTCATCAATCCGGCGGCTTGTAGCAAATACGAAATCCGCCTCAGAAGCTGCCGACACAAGCGATGCGACTGCCGGCAAGTGCCAGTGCCAATGCCGTCTGATTGCTGCTGATCCTTGGCATGTTTGTTTATTTAACTGTACACAAATTAGACGACGATGAGATCTCGCTGGGCTGTGCATTGTCCAGTTCTGCGTTTATCCATTTGACCATTTGTTTTTGGACGTATCTATTTAGATAAGGAATGAAAAGAGACGCTGAGCTCAGCAGGCCGCTGATCGGCTTGCGATTCCGAGTCCGACTTGAATTCGGACTGCAACTCGCATCCCGTGTGCGTCTGTGATCACCCAATACAAATCTTAATTGTTAATGCTGAGTGAGATATTGTGTAGGCTCGATGTTGCTTTGCGTATGCAGACCGTTGCACGTGGGACCTGGATCTGAACCAGCATTATGCATTCTGGAGTCTGGACTAATTAAGTCATTTTGCTCGCTACTACAGCACCAGGGTTATTGGGTCTAAAAAGCTTAATCGTGCATAAATTCCAATATTCAAACGCAGTCGTCCCACAAATCAGCTCTATAATGGCTTCGGCTTGGCACG
This sequence comes from Hirtodrosophila duncani, assembly GCA_037043425.1. Classification (NCBI taxonomy): domain Eukaryota; kingdom Metazoa; phylum Arthropoda; class Insecta; order Diptera; family Drosophilidae; genus Hirtodrosophila; species Hirtodrosophila duncani. Next base: position 690,200 of record JBAMBM010000097.1, read on the forward strand.
GAAGCAAAAACAGTTGCCCCAAACTCTACCCGATGCCTGATTCACGTTCTCATCTCGTTTGATGCTATGCGCTATCTGTTCGCAATTAACCAGACTCTTCGCGGCGACTCGGCAGACTCCAAAAATGCCAGCATAGCGCAGATTAACTTCGGCTCTTGGCTCTCGATCCGCCTGGCTAATGAAACTTGCGAGTAAAGTGCATGATTGACATAGACCACACAGCGCCCTGGGCATTCCGCTTTGAGAATTTAATTTGATAGCAACACTCTCACCCAATCTCATACTCATCCTTAACCCCATCCCCATTCTCAGCATTAGTATCAGCGTAACTGATGTATCCTTGTACCTCTGCACCTGTTTTTAAAAATAGCTCCCGTGCCTCGATGTCTCTGTTTTATGGCTAATGCCAGCCTTGTTAGACACTAGCGGTAGCTTCTCTGTTGGCCGCTGTCTTGTTAAGCTAATTGACTTGCCAGGTTGGCTGCATGATGGCAGTGTCACGGGCTCAGATACGGACTCGGGCTCGGGACCACCATTCGCGTGTTTTTAGTTGTTTGCCTTCCTGTGATGATGACAAGCCAAACAGTCGGCAGGCCTTTAACCGCAACTGGCAAAGCGGCGTTTTAGTAGCTCAATTAATCAAATTCGAGAATGTACTTAGACCCTTAATTTTGTTCGGTCTTATCCTGCCGTTGTCTAACAAGCGTGGAAAATTCGTTTTCAGCCGGCAACTTAGCCTTTATGCATTCAGCTTCAAGATTGCCGAATCTCAAATCTCAAAGTTAAACTGAATATGAGTAGAACATAAAATTTAGTTGGAAAACTACTATTAGAAGGTATGTTTCAGGCATTCATGGTCATGTCATGTGTTCATGTGAAGGGTATATTCATGTGAGAAGGGTATATGATCATCATCTTCTTTTTTGGTATACTTATATTTACAAGCTCGCAACACACCCAGGCTTCACATGGTTTTTACTAATACCTCTAATACCAGCGGATTTACAATTTCAAATTAAGAGCCGAGCCTACAAATCCCGCTTGAGGTGTTTTTTGCAATGATCATTGATAAGTCTCATGGAAAATACTATGTGACACTTCCGAATGAAACCTCTAAACAAAATATGTTTGCATTTCAATAGGAAAACCCCCTAGAAAAACAATAGATAGGCTGCTCAATGCTTGGTTCACTCGCATATATATTTCTCAGTAAGTAAATCATATGCAACTTAATCGAACACGTTTTATCCTGTGCTCAATATTTGGCTCACTCGTAGATATATCTCTTAAAGTTCACTCAGCAATGAAAGCGCTCAAAATTCTATTTTTTTTATGTTTTCTGTAAATATTTCATACGTGTATTATACCTGTGAGTCAACCGAAAGAAATAATGTGAATGATTGTGAAAACCGCATTAAAATCCATTGGGTAGTTTAAAAGACAGCGTACAGACAGACAAATAGACAGACAGACAAATAGAACAGACAGACAGTTTGTTTTATGCGCCGTTTAGATGACAAGTAAGAATGCCGTGGTCAGGCTTGCTTGACAGTGACATAAATGAAACGAAATGGCGCAATGATATAGTGGACCTATCCCGATCAGATTTGTTCAAAATACGATTAGGCATTAGAGATTTCAAAGGAAAATAAGATTCCAATGTTTGGTATTTTGGTTACTTTAAACATAATAAAACGTCCGTAATCGGGTGATTCAATCGAATCTTCGACATCGTAAAGATTCTCAATGTCTCGAACATTGCCAATCAGTGCTCGCAAGTGCTTATAAATCATATGTAGAGCATCAGGATTTCCGAATGGAGGCGCGAGCGTTGCCACCTACGGCTCATCCAAGGGTTTGAGTTTCACCTGAAGTACCTCAGTCATCCCTATGTCATCGCCTATGTGCGTAAACAGTAGTTAAATCTGTTATGTGTCCTATCTGTGCCACTGAATTCTTATCTCTGTCTGAGTTTGAATGGAACATCTTCTGCGTTAATTAGAGTCTGGCCAGCGACATAGTGGAGAGGCTAGGCAAGGCTAATAAATCCCAACGCGTTGTTGCTTGCTTTTCTGTTTGTCGGTGTGTTGTCAACAGCACAGCGGGCCTTCGTATTTGTAATGAAAATATTGTGTAACATAAATTAAAACTTTCATAAAAGCGGAGTCAACTTGACTAAGCAATGACAAAGGCACATCTCCATCTCCATCTCCATAATCTTACCTGTAGCAACAACAACAATAACATCGTCACATCAACCGATGATGATCGACCCGCTGCCAAGGCAAACGGTAAATGTTGCACCTGCGCAGTTAGCTCGAGATCCTTGTGAGCATCCTGGCCCTTTCAGTCCTGGAGTGGCCGCTGGGGCAGCAGCTGCTGCTGCATACATACAGGTCTGCTTGTCCACAAGACTCACTCTTCAGTTGCAACGCCGTTACTCCACTTCTGCCCTACCGTACACCGGTTATCCGTGCATTATCTGCATAGTCCATATTGACTTCTTCTTCATTGATAGTCCCCATCTACTCCGTCCATTTCCATTCCAATCACGCCCTACTGTCTGAAGACGCCAGCTCTAGACGGAAATGTGCTTATTATTATGAAATTTCTTGTCCCAACTGACATGAGGAAATCACAAAATGAGTTCGCTTTCCGGTGAGAGTCAAAACAGAAAAAGAAACCAACGGCAATAAATGCACTTGCCCCGCGCAGCTCCACAACTTGCCAAATTGAAATGCAACAAGAAAGGGCTTCAGCTTGCCGAAGCTTATATACCATTCACATTGTAAATATATAACCGATCTAGATTAACTCTGGTCAGTTGGCGTGGGGCTACAGTAGATACAAGGGATGTTGGATGTTCATTCCGGATCAATGGGAGCTATATGATATAGTTGTCCGATCTGGATGAAATTTAACCAGCGTCCAGGTAAAAATTTCAGCTCTGTAGCTTTTAAGACATCTGAGATCTTTGTGTTTCCGCTTCCGATTCCGCTTGTCATACTGATCAAGAATATATATACTCTATATGACAAAGTTAATATGCTATTTTGTGAATGGTATAATACAATTTGCACTTGCAGTAGCAGCCACAAGCAGTAGAGTACAAAGCATTTGGAGGACACCTGCATTTATGTTAACAACTTAACAATGGCATCAAAGAAACACACAATATCGACTGTGTTATATCACAACACCCCACAAAAGTGTTCGAAACCATTTGCAAGTGTGTAACTGAAGTTGCTCCAGGGTGAAGATTTTTCTATCCTTCTACTTGATTTGAGAAGAACTCGTTTGTTGAAATTGCTGATTAATAAAACCAACAGTTGTCGTGTATAGCTGGACAAGATATTGCATTTTGCAATGGATTTAGGATTTATGGAAAATGTTTGACTGTCTGATTTTCACCGTTTAATCTTGACTTCAATGAACGCCTACATTTGCATTCACTTTAGGCCATTGCCTAAAACTTGAACATTCAAAATCAACAGCATTCAATTTGCTAGCGCGTACTTTGAGAGAGACATTCGCTTTGTGATTCGGCCTTGAACATTCCGTTTGCTATGAAGACGAACATTCGCGAAACGGCAAGCAGTACAAAGGTGGCTTCGCTGAAATGGTATGATCGTAACGTTGAATATGTATACACAAGCAAGTAATATTGGTATACTTTTTTAAGGGGCTGATAGCAAATTAGTGCGCTTGCAATCACAAATTGGAGTTTTCTGGCACGCGAGAGTGAGCGTTTTTCACTGAGCCGCAATGTCTTTTGTCATTACTTTACAAAAAAAAAATAGTTGACAATTTCGTTGGCTATCAAGTGTCAAATATACAGATGCAGTCACATAGATAGAGACCGAAACATCGACATCGACATCAACATCAACATCAACATCAGCATCTCCATCGTCTGCAAGGGCTATGTAGACGTAGAAACGACGTTTCCGTTAACATCAATCTTAAGTGTCTTCAACCAATGCAGCTAGTACTTACTAAGTACTACACACAACGAGAGACGGAGAGAGAGAGAGAGAGAGAGAGAGTGCCATAGACTCACATACATATGCAAACGTATATATATTTGTATATATATTATGTACATCAATGTACTACACGAGCAAGCATATATAAAAACGTACATACTCGTGCATATGATAAACTGCAAGTCTAACTAAAAGACCTGAGGACTATTGTGATATTTTATTGTATTAAATCGTATCCGACAAATGACGCAGGCACAGCCGTAGATACAGACGCAGACAAAGAAGAAGTTGATGCAGACGAAGACGCAGATGGTCTGGGCTTTGAGTTTTGGCTTCGGTTTGCTGACCGATCGAGTCTGCGCGATTGGAGAGTGGGAACAGCACCGGCACAGGAAGCGCCAACTCACGCCAATCTGTAAGCGTGTTATTAGTGTTTCGGCATATTTATTGTCATTGAGAGATTAAGTGTGTACGAAAGGGACATGAGGATAAGGGAATCATTGCCAGAAACTGGCTTCCTTCACCGAACGATGGTGATAAACACAAACAAGAAATATCAAAGTTACTGCTACCTCTTTGTAGACTGGCAGACCTTACAGATGGTAATGGGCTGCTACTGCAACTGGAGAGTATCTATTATTATCAAAAGTACATATATATAATTAGCCCTACCACAAAGAATAAAGCATGCATACTTAATTGTCAACCTGTTTGCAATACATTATGAATATTATTCAAACATTTCTCTACAGATGGATGCTATGACATGTTTACTGCTCAGTTGTAAGCACTCCGATCCGACCCAAGTTCTCTTTGGTGGGATGTCGTAGATTCCTTTACAACATTTATACATGCATTGGAATTTGCTAAAAGAAACTCAATCTAAGCTGCTCCAGGATCCTGCTATAGATAGCAGCTCATTTTTATGTTGACTCTTTGAGTTCTAGCAGGTATACTATGTATGTATGATCAAATATGTGTGAGCATATGACCTTCAATTGTACATTTTGATTACTTAACTTGTTTGTACAAGATTCTGGGATGTTTGGGCAGATTGCAAACTGCAAACTGCAGGCTGCATGTTGGATGTTGGATGTTGGATGTCCAAACTAATGACATAACTGAGACGCGTTTGCAGAATTTTCTTTGTTTTTGCTGTTTGTTTGCCATAATTTCTACATTTAGTCGTAATGCACGAGTGCTGAACTTGGACCTGAATTGGGCACTGGGGAATTGGGAATGGAATGGCGGTCAGACTGCGGCTCTGTCTCAAATTCAAGATCATTGACCGCAAAATAAACATCAAACAAAAGTCGCGCCAATGACCACAGGGAATGAGAACAATTAGTTTAATTATGCCAAGAACACGGCCAATTTTCGGGCATGAGGTGACAACGATGCGACATGATGAGGAACTCGAGCTCTCGCTTTCAGCTTAACTGCACCCAACTTCAGCTTCAGCTTCAGCTTGTCCCAAGTCTGTTGACTCTTCTGTCCGGTGAGTCCCCAGAATTCAGTCGCCATAATCATCAACTGGGTAATTTTAGCTGTGTGTAACTTGTTAGCACCGGGTCCCGCATACGACGGTAATGATGAATACGACGGCGACGAAGACGACGATGCGGACGAGGACAACGCTTTGCCTTAGCTGTCAGCCTGTTGGTGCAGCAAGTCAAGCTCTCCGATTCAGTTTACTTTTCAGTTTGAGCAGCGTTTATCAGAAGCACAAGCAGAGGTACGTCTCCGTCTCCATATCATTAGTTGTAATTGATCCCGTGTGATCTTGTGATTTTGCGTCAACGCTGACAATTTGCATATGCGGACAGGGGACGGCGGGGTGCTTTCTCGATCCAAGCTGAGAAGAGTATCAGCACACGCGCAGGCACATGGTGTGCCCATTTGTGATGAGAGCGTGACAAGGAACTGATACGAAGTCGGTTAGTGGAATCCTAAAATTTCTACCGTAAATATGTACAATAAGATGACATTTGCAAATCATCGTAGTTAGCTTCAATCCAAGAAGCTTCAATCCGAGTACGTCAGTTTGGCCATCACAAAATTTCTGAAGCAGAAGCGTGCGCGAATCGAGGATGCAGGTGTATGGTCCCGCAACCATCTCTAGATATCTGGCCGAACTTAACTGATCTCAACTGAAGCTGAGTATAGGGGAATTGAGTGTGGAGTCGACTGCCTGCCCTGCCCCTCATTAACATGATCATCAACGCTGTCGTATTTGCTCGACTTCCAGCAAATTAAAAACAATTGAGTACTACTGAAGAGTTTGCCTTCTGCATGTGGCCCACGTCGCGTACGCGTACCCAAGGAAGAGGGAGGGGATAGCCTTCGCCTTCGCCTTCGCTTTCGCCTTCGCCTTCGCGATCGCATTGCGCACTGCGCGTTGCGTGTGCCGGTCTGATGGGTTGCGTTTGGGCTTTTGAGCCCCCATGGCCCTGCCCGCTGTGCATTTATGCTGGTGCCCGTAATTGCCAGCGCTGTTGAGAATCTGGACCTGTACCTGCCTGCAGTCCCTGGCAGAATTTAAATAGTTACTGCGGGCGAATATTTCACTAAGTGCTGCTGATGATTCCTGACTCATTGACGTATGATGATTTCGAAAATGCTCTTCAGCTCCAAAAACTATGCGAGCACTTTCAATTTGCATTTGATGTATTTGCTCGTTAAGTCTCCCCATCGCTGCTCCGCATCTCTCTTCTGCACCACGTAGTATTAATGTTTTAATTTATATGCAGCCAAGCTGGCATTGTTTGAAATGTGATTGCCGAATGCAGAATGCAGAATGCAGGGGTGCACTGTGTGTCATTTAGTAATTGCCGACTATAAGGATGCTTCAACACCAAATTAGACTAAACAGTTGCACTTTTCAGGGTTAATAGGCTCCAGGTGATCAGTGAGCGGAAAACCCCGATTGTTTCCTATAGGCTTTGAAAATGTATTTGCAGTTCATCAGACCCCATGATTTTCACAGCTCTTCACTACATCTAACAGCAGCAAAAAGTTGCAAAAATGCACAAAAAAATAATGATTGCAGTTTGGCAGAACACCAACTATTGCAGCTAGAAGCTGACTACATAGGTTTGAAGTACTACCAATAACTATCAATATGATAAGGTGGGAGAAGTAAGGAAAGGATTACTTCCGAAGAGGACCTGTTTGCTTCCTCCAAAATTCAGGTCAACGCCGGGTAAAACACTTAGAATTCGTATATATAATTTATGTAAGTATACTTGGGCAATCCCATCTACATAAATCCCATTTTGGGTTTAGGTTTTGCACACTTTTATATACAGTAGCTCTGTTCAAGGTTGTCAGTAGCGCTATCGCTGGCAATGGCACATTCCAGGAACCGTTAGCTTCGAATACTGACCATGCCTTGAGGGGCGTAGCAAAGTTAAATAAATAAAGCAAACGGTACTTTTGATTTGCTGATGGGAGCTGCTGCTAGGCCTCTCCAGCTCCAGCTCCAGCCTCAGCTCTGCTCCAACTCTAACCGCTATCCACATTCGCATCAGAAAATTTGTGAAATTTTACGCTGTTGCAACACGAGTAAACGGAATCGGGAGATGGAACGGGAACGGCAACGGCAACGCTGAAAGTAGCAATGGCAATGTGATGTGTGGTGGCAAGGCACACTCCTTAACAGTGCCACCGTCTGTCTGGGTCTGAGCCTGATGATGACGACGACGATGTTGCTCCTGCTGCTGCTGATTGTGTTGATTGTGATTATGCGCCAACCAAGTATAAGCTTCACATTAGTCAAAAAAGAAGAAAAATATGCTCCGCAAAGAACTTAAGCCGCTTATGCGAGAAGTCGCTGGAGTCGAAGTCTCCATGAATGAAATGCAACATTATGTGGCTATAAGTTGTCTAAAATGGAACTGGAACTTCAGTTCAAAATTTGTTGTCTTTGTCTTTGGCTATCTCCTGAGAACTACTGAAACTCGAAGACATGAAAGGCATTATGATTTTGGTATTCAAATTGGCAACGTTATATGTTCCATCAATATATACAGCGCAGATCAATAGTATTCGTACATATCGTACGTACATATTACCCATATAACAGGACGTTGACGTACGCGTTTAAGCGGCTCCGCGACCACACAAAGTTACGGGTCTTGTTACCCAGGCTAAAAGCACCCATCCGCCGAGGGGCGCTGCCGCATAGCGTTTGACATTATCTACTTGCTAGGTGCGTTAGTGTAGATGTTTTATTTGAATTAAGAGTTATTGATGGAGATAAAGTTAAAGCGATTATTATAATTAAGATTATTATTATAAGAAAGGAAAAACGAACAATAAACAATTGAATTTATTTTTATTATTATTACCTATATACTTTGCTGATATTTGAAAATTATGAAAACAGGAGCTAATGGGTTCGCATACTAGAAATATCTAATTACTATTATAACTGCATCCTGTGGATATATTTTAAAATTCGTTATGTTGCCAAGTGTATTTGATTGTACGTAAGGCCGGTTCAGTTTTTGGATTACCTGTTTTATTTATGGTCGGCAGAAAAAGCCGGAGAAGTCTGAATTCTCTGTGACTTCGATTCAGGCTGAGAGTGTATCGAGTTTGCTTTTAATCCACTTGTTCAAACGTTGCTGATATTTATATGCTATGTCAGTTCATTCGCTAATATGACGTCTGATGCGGAAACGACGAAGAGGTTGGGAGTGGGAATGGGAATGGGAATGTGGGACTTTGTTTGGGGCTGCGAAAATTTGCACTTTTGACTTGGCTTTTAACTTTCGCGAATAAGCCAAAATAAATAAAACTTGAAAAATGGACTAAGCTACCTCAGCAGCACCAGCCGCAGCCGCAGCCGCAGCCACATCTCAGCTCAGATCCAGATACCAGATCCACAGGTCCACAGCGCTAAAGTCACTCATTAAACACAATTTTGACTGGGTTGGAACTTTTGGCCGTCCCGTCCCAGGCGCTTGGTAATTTGTGGACCCGGCTGTGGATATGTATTTGATTTGTACGCGATTTGATTTTTATTTTTGTGTTCAAGAGATGAAGAGAGAAGAACAAAGTCCTACATATTACGTCTTCGGCGTTGTCTGGTTTCTTGGTGTTGCTCACTCATCAGCGATAATGGTGGGCAATTATATAGAGCACGCTGCCTTTCACGAATGCGCAGATGCAGACGCAGACGCAGACGCAGACGCGTGGCTCAGTCTCTTAGGTCGGCCGGCAGTGGCAGCAGTTGTCAATGGATCAACGATGCATTGCTTTGGGTAGCTATGGTTTGGTGCGGTGCTGTGTGGACTCTGCACCTTATACCTGCAGTCCCCTTTGCCATCCCCGCCCCTGTTGTTGTTACCGTTGTTGTCATCGCGGTCTAATGCTGTACTGCATCATTAGCCATCCTGAATTTTAGTTACGCTCAGTCGCGAAACAATTTTAATTTAATCAGGTTTTGATGAATGCTGCTTAGCCACGCACATGCGAACGTGGTTGGACGATAGATGAGCAGCAGCGGTGTATTCCGGAATCTCTGGCCAGGATGCTCATGCGCATTACGGGCACAAATTAATTTATGCGCAATGGTCAATGCTCAGGCAAGACGTAGTCCAAGACGTCAATTCAGCCCCTAAGACCCTTTACCCTGTAGATAGGTATATGATTGGTTGGTTTGAATACCCTTTAGTTTGAAGAGGTAGAATAGTTATATCTAATACATATCAATATACATATCTACATATATGTACCACAGGGTATCAATCTCACCAGATCATGATTCTGTCATTAAGGCTGACGCTTCATAGCTTGTAGCTATACTACAATGTCACCGTATTGGGCTATAGAGCTGTAGGGTATACATATGTGCCATCTTTGCAGACTCTTCGTTAGGGCAATCTTTTTTACTTACAGCAAAATTTCTGCTTGGCTTGCCTCTGATGTATATTATACCATCCACAGAAGAGTACAGTCGTTTTATCATGTAGCTTGCAACGCTCAGAAGGATGGATTTGACAATAGGTGACCATAAATGGGGGAGGGGCAGTCGATAAAGATCGGATAATAGAAACCACGGTTGGTTACAGCTTTGAATCGCGGCTGATCCCTGAGCAGGTGACAGACCTGCCGAAGCTCATCTATTTAAATATTGTGTTATTTGCTGTTGTCATACAGTGGGCAGCGGCTTTTAGTCGTAAACTAATCAAAATGTTTACTCATTGCAGGCCTCAAGCCAGCTAGATATGCTCGTACTTTAGCAGAGTAAACGAAAATATTGAACTGAACTGAATGCGTGCAAATGTATGTAACAGGCAGAAGGAAGCGTCTTCGACCACATAAAGTATATATATTCTTGATCAGCATCAACAGCCGGGTCGATCGAGCCATGTCCGTCTGTATGATTAACTAGATCTAGGCGACTGTAAGAACTAGGGTCACCAAATTTGGTATGTAGACTCTCATTTTGGGGCGTCAGATCATATTTGTTTTAAAATGCTTTTTTACGACTTTGTTAACAATTATTATCCGATCTGAACGAAATTCGGCAAATAGGTAGATTATGTGATAGTTCATATTCAAGCTGAGTTTCAACTGAATGGGGTTTTATCGAAAACAGACTTAAAACCAGACTTCATCTGACGCCCCACCGAATTTGGTGACTCTAGCTCTTATAGTCTCCGAGATCTAGGTGTTCATGCGGGCGTAGAGACGGACATGGCTAGATCAACTGGGCTGTTGATGCTGATCAAGAATATATATATTTTATGGGGTCGGAGATGCTTCCTGTTGCCTGTTAGCACGAGTATATAAATCAAAACGTGCTGCATACTTTCGTGTGTTTTGAATACTAAATAAATGTTGAGTACGAATATCTTATAGTCGGAACATCGACTATAGCGTTCTTACTTGATTAATATTTGTTTGCTTTTGTCGCTCCCGATTCCGATTCCATTCCTGGTCCTAGTTCTTCTGCTTCAGCTTCTGCCTTAGTACTGGAGCCGCGTAATTACGCGCTGCACTTTGATTCTTTGGCTCCTCTTTTCGCCACACAATTCAAAATGTTCGTGTTTAAGCGCTATTAAGTGGAAAAAATCGCGCGCGCATGAACTCCGGTGGACAAGGATGCGATCGTGGACGCGGATGTGGATGCTGAGGCCGCGGCTGGGCATGAAACTGAAACTTAAGCTGAAGCTTAGCCTGCTCCCAGTATCAGAGATGGCCTGGGCCGCCTGCGTGTTGCTTATAATTAAAAAAACATGCCACTGAGCGGAGGAGGTGAAGGAGAGTCCCGGCTCCGGCCAGCATAAGAGCAAATCAACTTATTTGCCTTTCCATTGAAATAATTAGTTCAAAGTTAAATATGTATTGGCAACCTGACCAAGCCAAGGCGCTGACAAACGGCGCAGAGGCTTATCGCATTTAGGCGCGGAATTAATCGATTTGCGTACCGGGTGCGAAAACATTGGTGCGGCTTTAATTGATGCGAGCCCAGCACGACAAAAGGAGTGGCCAAGGAGGGCATAGGCAGGGATTGACCAGTTAAAGAATCTATGGAGCTTGAGCGAATAAACATGTTGAACCATCATCATATTTGGTATCGATAGTGTCTTCGCTCTTATACTACCACAATATTCTGTTCGATTTATACATGTTTTTTAGACCAGTTGTTAAATAGGACTAACATCAAGTCTTATTTATTCTGAAAACAAGAATTTTAAAACTTAAATTAGGAATTAAATAAACTTGAATTAAGTTATTCATTTCCGAGTGTTTTCTGGTTATTTTGAGTATGAACAAGTAAGATACAATAAAGGATACCCGTAATCCGATACAATAAAGGATACCCCGAAAGTATGAAAAACGCATACAAAATGTTTTTTTACTGTTTTGTCTACAATTATTATCCGAATCGGAATTGAGTGTGCTTGAAACACAGAAGAAATGCGCTATTGCTATAGGTGTTAATGTATGCATAAATACAGCCTTAAGCGTGATCCTAGCTCAGAGCCAGAGTGGGAGAGACATAGTAAGAGGCATACCCAGAAGTATATTAATATGTGCGGTGGTCATGTAGGTGCCAGTGCCTGATGCACCATGACCCAATGTTGCACTATGCGCAATGGGCCAACGATGAGCATCGCCCTCCTGCGGTCTGCTTTTTGCCTTGCCAGCTTTTTGTTCTTTTTTTGTGTATTCCTTTACTTATGTGTCAACCGTGCGGCAGTGTCAACTCAGATTCGATGCGCTACCAGCAGCAGAGGCCATGCAATCGTTGTGGGTGTCTCTGGCGATAGCGGCTACTGAGTCACTCTATGGATAGCGCTCAAGTCTAACAAATTGAAAATTTATCACCAAAAGTGAAAAGGGAAATGAAGCGAGGGCGAGGCGATGATGAGTTTCTATGCCAAGGCAAATGCATTTGTTACACCTTCCAGCAAAAGGGAGTTTTTGTCACTAATGCTTGGCAGTCGGAAAGGTGTTAGAAATGCATTGAACCATTCTCAAATTGATTTTGCCAGATACGACTCACAATCAGATGATGAGCATAAATAAGGCAGCACATCTGTTTGCGCCTCCGTCTGGTGGAGTCGATCCAATTTCAAAGCAAATTCTCACGCAAAAGCCGACTAAAAAGCGTGCCTCTTAGAAGTCATTGGCCTGATGTTGATGTGAGCTGAACTCAACTGAGGTGTGTTGAGCTGATATATGTATACCTGATATGTATATGCTATGTGGCGGCTTTAAATCGCATAAAAGCGCCACGGGCATTGAGTCTTAACTTCAATTTCATTTCGCACTGATCGATTTTTGCACGCAAATTGTGAGGGAGTGCTAATCGGAATCTGAGACTCTGAATCACCGAATCCCTGAATCCCTGAATCCCAATATGAATACAAGCCCCAACAAGGTCCATTTGGTACTCGTAGTCGTACTTAGACAGTAAATTTATTGTGCAGCCCCATAGCCCATGCCCCACGCCAATTTATTATTGTTTCGCTGCCAAATAAGCAAACTTCTGCACCTCCTTAGACGCAACCGCATCCACAGTCGCATCCACAGTCGCATCCACAGTCTCAGTTTCAGTCTCAGTTCACAGCTGCGTTGGAGTCTCGTTGTCTTTGAATTGCGGTGTCGGTGCGTTATCAGTACAGCTTCCCCTTGAAAGCGCCGTTGGCTACCGATCGGACTGGGATCCGCATGGTGCTCTTTGTTTTTCTGGTATCGTACTCGATTTCAGTTTTAGTTCTGCGACCTTACATACGTATATGCAAAGGAATCATATTCAAGCAGCGGGTTGGCACCGGTGTTGGTGTTGCGGCCGCCGTTTTTAACGTGTTAAAGAGACAGCCCGCAGTGGAGGTTTCTCGCCGACTGCTCCATTTGAGCTGCAGTCCCAATCCCCGCAGAGTCCACGCCTCAGCCGCTAACCCCTGACTTATGTGATTTTAGATGCATTCATTTTGCACCCATAGGCAGTTGGGTATCGTCTTGGGTTCTCCCCAATGCACAATAAATTTATGATGTTATTCTGATCATTTGACATAATCTATTTAGCGTACGGCCAGAGCTTGAATCTGGGTCTGTGTCAGTGAGCATTCGGCCATGGCAACATCTTCTGCCAGTCTCCCAGACAGTCTGCCTGCCTGCTTGCGTGGTTTGGCATTGGGGGCATAATTTGTAATGAGATAATTTTATTTGCTTTGCGCCATGGCCTTTGAGAATCGAAGCCCGAGGGGTTAAGGGAAAAGGAACGCCAAAACTGAGATTGGGCTGGGGCTGGGGCTGTGGCTGGGTGAGCTCAAAAACAATTAGCGAGTGGCTTGAGTTCAAATGCAGATGAGTCTCTAAAATGGGGCTGCAAAGGATACACTCCAGAAGCTGGCAATGTGCCTAGTTTCAGGCTGCTTCCATAAACTAATTCAGGAAAATTCAGGCTTGTATCATTTCGGATGATAAGTAAAACTCTTTGTTTTCAACGATTGGGCAAAACAACGCACATAACTGCTGATCGGCTGAAATAATGATACAAGTTAGATGGCTCACATATACAAACAGAAGATGCTTGGGCAAGGCAATCTCTGCCGTATATGTCTTTCAGCTTTGGCAAGCCATGCCTTTAGTCCGTGACGATGGTGTCGAAAGGTATTGGAAGATCGTTGAGCATACCTGAAAAAGCATGCTTCCACGTTCTAATTCAACTCAACTCAGTTCCCATTGTTAAAGAATGAACCCAAGCTAAGTAGCTCGAAGGTATCAGTTTTGGGGTCTCCGATTTAGATTTTTCGATTTGCGGCCCATGTCCAGGCCCCACAAATGGTTATTCATTAGTTTTTATTGATTTTCGGGCAACATTTATTCTAATTTGCAGCCTACACTACCCCTCCCTCATCCCCACCAGATACATATACACTCAAGCGCGCACACTCTCAACTCCAAAACGAAGGCCCACAATGAATACGTAAGCCACTTGACCACTGACTGACTGCTGAATGAATGATGGCAGCCTTGGTGGCAAAAGCAAATATTGGCTGCCTGGGTGGTCCAAACGTCCACAACAGCAGCAAATTCAGGCGATGCCCATGACGAAGCTGACGACGAGATGCTGGCAGATCCGACGCTGAACGCCTTTTAAAAATCAACCTGCTTGTACATTGGGGCTGATGTTGGCGCTGGGCTACGGCACAATGTAAGGTAAATGAGGCGCGTTTTATGCAAAAAGAAAAAACATGAATAACAAAACAAGTAAGAACGCAATAGCCGATATTCCGACTATAAAATACTCGTACTCTTTATTCATTTTATATTCGACACACTCGAAAGTATGCAACACTTTTTGATTCTTTTTTGGGGTGGGTTGCTCTCATACAAAATGTTTTTTTTTAACGTTTTTTGTTTACAATTAATATCCGAGCTTAATTGGTGACCCTAGCTCTTATAGTCTCAGAGATATAGTGGTTTTTGTGGATAACTTTTTCATCGATTTGCGGGGGCAGGTGAAAATTTAAAAACACATTTGATCTGACGCCCCACATACCAAATTTGGTAACTGTAGCTCTTATAGTCTCCGAGATCTAGGTGTTCATGCGGACGAACAGCCGGACATATCTAGATCAACTCGGCTGTTGATGCTGATCAATTATATATATACCTTATGGGTCTTAGACGCTTCCTTCTGCCTGTTACATACATTTGCACAAATACAATATACTCGCTTACTCTACTAGAGTACGAGTATTAAAAGGAAACCCGGAACGAGCTTGAAGTGAGTAGTGATGGCTATCGATCAACGTGGGGAAACTTGAAGAAGAACTGTAAGATTACAAGCATGGCGAGCGTCGCAGCTTGTGTATCTCGGAATCCCCGATGATCGCAAGTGAACGGACCCGGACCCAAACAGAAACAGTTACAGAACCCCGCGCTAATAACAAACAATTAGTAACTATCAGCACTGGCATTAAGCCTAACGAACCTCGAAGTGAAGCCCTGACCCAAACATACATTGACCCAAATTGGGTCAGAGGGAATAAGGAAGACTGAAAGGCTCCATGGACTTGTGGTTTGGGGCGTGCTAGCCTCGAGTATTTCATTTGGCCCAACAACAGATTCAGAATCAGAGAACCAGAAGCAGAACCGAAAGGAAAAAGCACACAATCTCAAAATTTAATTAGGCAAGAGCTGTAGCTATCAGTTAATGGTGCACCAAAAGAAAGCAGGCTCGCGGCCTCAAAGGATACACACAACGTAATGCAGTCCTAGGTCCTCGAATGCGGTGGGTCTGGGTCTGAGTCCAGCTCGTAATTAGTGCTTCTCTTTTTTTCAACTGTTAGCTGATAAGAGATCAGTCACAACAAGTCGAACCCTTAGCTACTGTCCTTAATAAGTTGTCGCTTACTAATTGACTCAGCAAGGGTTAATGCCAACCTGATGCTGCGGTAGGTGAAGAAAGGCAAGGTCGTGAATGTCAGAAAAATGTGTAATGCTTTTCGTAGAAAGTATTGCCTGTTGATTTGTTGTTAGGCAGCAATCCGTATCCGCATCCGAAAACGTAACCGACGCCAAAAGATATAAAAAAGAAGCAAATGTCACAAGAAGGACACTTTCTGAAGCGGATACTGTGTGATCGTGAGTGGCTTTGGATGGCCGCCATAAGGCATATATAGTTATAATTCTGTGCTCCTTCACTTACAATAATGTTCAGACTTCAACTTGAAATATTCACAATGGCTGCGGTTGTCGTTATATGTAGCTTGGATGTGCCATTGAGAAATGCACTGAGCTATGCCCATTTCAATCATGCTAAAAATTCTAAAATGCAAAAATAAATCGCTGAATGATTGCTAAAAAATTCAAAAATTGTGAAAACAATTACACCGACAAATTTTTATGTACTGGCAAAAATTGCAAGCGGATTCAGAGAACCCATGACCAGTGCCCGAAAGTCGTAACCCATTGAATCAAAGACCGGCAGGAAAAGGGCGGTGTGGCCATGGCAGGGTGATGTGCGGGTTTCAATGGAAACAGGTTAAGTGCAGTTGCAGTTGTTGCCGACAGACAGACATGAAGTGAAGTGAAGTGAAGTCTTCCTTCCCATCGCCGATGAACGATGGAACGATTAAAGTGCGTATTAATTTTTATGTGCGAAACAAGCAGATACGCAGCTTCCAGGCCAAGACCAAGATGAAGACGGCGGCAATAACCAGGAAGCCGTGCCAGTATAGAGCCGCAGCCAAGCTAACTGTCATCAAAGAAAAGATCCAAACTCTAACAATACATTGGCATCCCGTTGTGAATGACAATCCCTAATGAATTTGATAAGCAGAGAAGCAATAGGGGACTGTGCTGGACAATCGGAGAACAATTATTCACTTTCGTCGATCGAAAATTGTAAATGAAAATGTATTTGGTCATCGTAGTGCTGTGTTGTGCCATTGTGACATGCAGAGATCAGAAGACAATAGCCCACGTTAAAGATAATGGAATATCGATATTTTTCGCATGAATAGAACAACGCGTGTCAATTGTTGGCAATGGCTAAGCTATTTGGGATTGAGTATAGATATACTCAGATAGTATCCATAAATTAGAAAACCTAGCCTGACAGTCACACAGCCAAGGGAAATAAGCAGTGCCCAACTCGCGATCGATGCTGGACACTGGCAGGAAATCCGTTTGACCGGATCCAGTTTTGGATACAAAGTTCATTTGCCCACACTGTTGCCATTACCCTTACACAGATGTGCATTGGTCCCATGCTTTTGCGCTGGCAATGGCTGTGGCACTCATTCAATGTGTGTGTTCTGTGCCCTGATGCTGTTGCCTCTTCACCAACAACTATTCTTGTTTTTTAACAATTCAATTTTAAACATTGACCGGAAACGTTTTCAGACAACGCTTCCTCGGCCTAGTATGCCTTTGAATGATTTCCCGCTCTATGCGAAGTTAATTGAGCTGTCCATTACTTCCCACTACTCTTTATGCAACTCATGGCCTAGTGCATTGTCCTGAGCCGCAGTCCACAGCTGGCCTAGCCGCTGTACTCTGCTCTGCTGCAATGCGGATCAACTGCGGTCAATAGTTGACGAGATGCAGACCTCAGGCTCACCCAGCAGGACGAATTTCTCCCATGGATGCCAGACAAAAACAACTAAATGTGGTCTGCTCGAAAATAATTTTTCAAAAGCAAGGCTGCAAACCCAAACATTTTTTGCAGATTCCTTGTCACAGGTTCGAACCAAGTTGTCCCTATGGGTTAAAGTTAAAAACAAGCAAGAACGCTTTAGTCTATATGCCGACTATAAGATACTCGTACTCAGCATTTATTTAATATTTATTTAATATTACGTTTTTGTCTACAATTACATTTAAATACAACATTTTAAAGAGTGCAAGTATAAGCATAATGTTCCACGAACTCCCTAAACTTTGGTTAAGGCTTCGAACACTGGTTCGACTACATTTTGTATTAAGCCCAATTTAAGTTTTATATACTTTACCCACACTACTGCAGGTTGGGCACTTGCAGATATTACATTGCAAAAGGCCTTTTTAATGTTCATCTATGAACAAAAAAATCTAGTTTGTGTGACAATATCAGCGAGCCAGCTCTTATAGTTTGACAGGTGCTGATGCTCAATCAGTCAGCGCAAAGACTTTTAGATATTAGAGCCCTTCATGATTGCAAGCGAAATTACTGTTTTGGAAATTGCATGCAAATATTAATCATTGTACTCTGTATACAATTTTGTTATTGTATAATTGCTAATAATAAACAAAACAATTTATGTATAATTGAAATTTTGTAATTTACCAAACGTTAGTTTGGACACATGCAGCTATTATGTTTTTTCGCACAGTGAAGAGAGAGAGAGTCAGCTTCTGCTCTAGAGTCAGCTCTGCCTCCCTCCAACTTTGCATTTAGCAGCAGCGTTTGAAAAAACTCACATACATATATAACTGCATACATACATAACTGCCCATGACCACAATTCTATTAGAGGCATATGCTGTGCTAAATGAAAACAAACCAACACTGCTAAATTACAGAGTCAAAGGATGATCAGCTGTAGAGCCGACTCTAGAGCCAAACAGAGCCGTTCTATTTTTTTTTGTAGCCGTTATGGAGCGCATCAGAGAGAGTAGCTGCAGCAGCGGGAGAGCCGCACACATATTTTTTGCTCGCTCTCCTGTGCTCTCCTAGCTACAGTTTCTGTTATTGCTTTCGCTTGGTAGATGCGGTGCTTGTAGTTTCTTTTCAGCTCAGCGCCAATATAAGCGCAGCAGAGCTCCATTTTTCTTGCTCTAGCTGCTTTGAAGTAGCCAAGCCAACCACTGGTTAGCAGTGCCGTTTGTTTTGATTTCGCACATGCATCTGGCAGCTCTTCTACAAAACTGCAGCAATTGCGAAGCGGTACACGGAGCAGAGCTCCATTTTTCTAACTCACGCTGCTTTGAAGAGGCCAAGGCAAGCACTGATTCATACCAATACAATTGGTGCATTCGGATATGGTGTGCAACGGATACAAATCCTGGCGAGTGGAATCGTAAATACATTTGAAAATTCGCTTGTTTGTCTGCATATCTTGTGCACGTCGATACTCTAGACAAGATAAATGAACCACTGTATGGTGACAAGACAAGAGAGCAGGCAGACAAATAAGCTAGCTATCACCTTTGTTCAATCACCTATGCTTAAAATCCGGTTCGAGCCGATCCGGACATCGGCTGCAATGTGTTCGATGCGGTTGCATGCCCAAAATAAAAATTGACACGAAAACATGTATGAATCAATCCCTCTCAATTCCAGTTCGATCAGGCTACCTGATCGAAATGCTCCTAAGCAAATGCTTGTTTGAAATTTCGGGCATGAGCTCGTACCGGGCGTGATCTCGAACTCGAACTTGTGTGATTCTATTTGTGCGCTGTTAGGGCTGTATATTTGCAAACGAATAGGTATTCTGACATCTCTAAGTAAAAAGAAAAACCAAAACAGGTTTCCAGTGGTATATTCATATTTTTTTCAAAAGCAAACAAAAAAGAAGTAAGAACGCTATAGTCGATATTTCGTCAATAAGATACTCGTACTCAGCATTAAAAATAAAATTGATCTGTCGCCCACCAGGGGAGTCGTTTTTTATATGTATAAGCACATAATCTACCAATTTGTTAAGATCGGATAATAATTGTAGACAAAATCGTAGAAAGACATTTTGCATGAGAACGCCCCACCCGCAGGAAAAAAAAGGGGTATGAACGACAGCGATCTTACTTGTTTTTATTTTTTGGTATAGAATGGTAAACGTATTATTTAAGATCTGTCTAGGTGAGACAATTATTAAATGTTGTAGTAGGGGACAAACTGTTGGTTGTTTCAGTTATTGCTACATATACACATAATTTAGTTAGATATTTAGATCCAGGGGAGATCCAAGGGATGTGTTATTCCTAGCCTTCTGGTTGTGTTGCTGTTGTGTCACAGACCAATGGCAAGGTTGTTATCGTGGGGATGCAGCCTCCTTATGTAGTTGGTGCTGTATCTAATGATCTCATCGCTTACTCATGGGATTTGGAGAGTGTTGTCTACGGTTTGGTTACCGTGGTATATGTGAGCATTGGACGCGATACGCAGTACGGTTGCTTGGGCTGGCAGTTCCACAAAGCTGGATGCCGTATGTGCAGATTGGCTTTATTATCTTCTTATAGATGAGTAGTTTTAAGCCTTTTCCTTAAGGAAACCGAGGTAGGTTCGTCAGAGATTCCAACTCCGCCCAAGTGCACAGGTGGAAAGTTTGCTTGTCTTAGAGTAAAGGTGGTGGCTGTAGACTTGGTCATTCGCCGATTAGATTTAGCTGATTTGAATATTATAAGAGGCCCTCTCAGGCGTCTCAGCCGTTGAGGAATGCCGTGTCGTCCGCATATGTGGCAGCTAATATGCAGTAGCTATGCAGAATCGGGAGGTCCGCTGTATATGTTGTATAAGAGTGGGCCCAACACGCTGCCTTGTGGGATTCCCGCTCTTATGAGCTTAGTTTATGATAAGACTTCTCCACACTTGACCTGGAATGTCCTGCCTTCCATGTAGCAAATATTTATATTTATTTCTAGTTTTAACGAATAATTTGTATAAATCAAAGAAGATATCTTCAACATTGATGTTTTCATTTCAGTGGCCATTCCTATGTTGAAGTGAGCAAAGTTTATTGAACATTTGAATGCAGCTGCAAATATCGGTTCTGTTCAGCTTCAGCTAGACCTGGTTCATTTTATGGTTTGGTGCGGAACTTCGGTTCGGAATGGGTTCGGTTCGAGCTGGTTTGCAGCCCTGTTGAAAAGCCCACTCATTGTTCCGCTACTAGCCCTCCCCTGTTGGTTTCGAAAGTTGGACTTCTTGATAAAAAGTTAAGCGCACGATTAATAATGGTGACTGAGTATGAGTACAATGCGTGAAATGTCGATAAAAATAAATTTTGGGAGCATTCTGATACTCGTAGTTAAAAAGCTATTTAAGAATCACACAGAACAGACACGAATGGAAACCAATTACTGATAAAAATGTGTATCACCTTTTGTGGGGTTTTCTTTTTATCATAATTAAAATTAATTAATAATACCCGTATACGTTTTCACGTTATGCCTCCCTTACATAGATAATAAAGAAGGACCACACCGTTGAGCTTGCTCGACATTTAAGTACCCTGCAGCACTTAGGTAGATATTTGACATACATGTACATAGTTATCGATCCAGCTCAAAAATGCAAAGTGGTTAAATTTAGCTAAAAGTAAACTTTTTTTTCATACTAGTCCGTGGTTTCCTTGGCGTAGTCCGATCCGGATAAATTTTTATTGACCTTCATAGGTAGTTTTAATGCGTGTATACCCCGAACTCGATAAAAAAAAAACAAAAAAAAAAACAATGTTCATGGAAAAGAATAAATGCAAACGTGTGTTATCTTGCTATTTTAGTTTCCGAGATCTCGATTTTCATATATGACTAACATATATGATTTAGACTTCGAAGCTTCACTTCTGACGGAGATTGTTAAGCTTGAGGCGCTTCAGACGGTGATATATTGCGTCACATTTCGCCTGGGTCCAGGTCCGTGGACAATTCAATTAAATTCAGTGATTCTCAAGTTAAATATTTTATCGGTCTTATCAATGGCAGATTTTCTGTAATTTCATTGATTTCAGTTCCAGGCATTGCCTTAATACTCCAAAGTAGATAAGAACTGCCGTATAAAAGCGAGTAGCGACTGCGCTCCGCCGTTAGTTGAATTCTTACAAATACACAAACAACAACGATCAGCGTCGTACACTCGACATGTTGAAGACATTCGCCCTATTGGCGATATGCGTGGTGCTGGCGAACGCCACGCTGCATCGCATTCCAGTGCATAAAGAGAAGAACTTTGTGAAGACTCGGCAGAATGTTTTGGCTGAGAAGGCTTACCTCCGGACTAAGTACCGTCTTCTATCGACAGCTCTCGCTTCCCAGAACAGCAACGAGGAGGAGCTGACCAACTCGATGAACATGGCTTACTATGGCACCATAACCATTGGAACGCCTGCTCAGTCCTTCAAAGTGGTGTTCGATACAGGCTCCGCGAACTTGTGGGTACCTTCAGCCAACTGCGGGAGCACCGCCTGTGAGACGCACAATCAGTACGATTCTAGCGCCTCCTCAACCTATGAGGCCAACGGCGAGAGCTTCTCAATAAAATACGGAACGGGCAGTCTGACGGGGTACCTTTCCACCGATATCGTAGACGTCAATGGACTCGTCATACAATCTCAAACCTTCGCTGAGGCTACCTCAGAGTCAGGCACCAGCTTCAAGGATGCCAATTTTGATGGAATTCTAGGCATGGCCTACAACAGTTTGGCCGTGGATAATGTTGTGCCCCCCTTTTACAACATGGTCTCTCAGGGCGTAGTGAACAGCTCTGTGTTCTCGTTCTACCTCGCTCGTGCGGGGACTGCTTTCGATGGCGGCGAGCTCATATTTGGAGGTTCTGATTCCTCAATGTACACTGGCGGTCTGACCTATGTGCCCATCTCCGATCAGTTGTATTGGCAGTTTGAAATGGCTACTGCCTCCATGGACGGGTACTCCTTGTGTGACAGCTGTCAGGCCGTTGCCGACACCGGCACCTCTCTGATAATGGCACCCGCTGACGCTTACGACAGCCTCGTCGATATTCTCGGCATTGATGATGATGGTCTGGTAGACTGCTCCACAGTTAGCTCTATGCCCGTAATTATATTCAATATTGGCGGCATGAATTTCCCCTTGGAGCCATCGGTCTACATTATTCAGTCGGAGGGTGAGTGCTTATCCGGTTTCGACTACATAAACAGTGCTTTTTGGATTTTGGGTGATGTCTTTATTGGACAGTATTATACGGAGTTTGATTTGGGTAACAATCGCATTGGTTTCGCCCCAGTAGCCTCCAGTTACGCACAAACCTCAGGGGCGTCTCGTCTTTAAGCCAAATTGAAGATGTCAAATCCTGGTTAGAAAAAGATGCAGATGTTCTTTAATGTTCTTATACTCAAAACCGCAAAATGTATTTATATAATTTATAGAAAATGTTAAAAAACATCCCGGTAGGTATACAAAATAACTATACAACGCTATATGAGCCAACAGAGAACGCTACATTCGCAACAGCTTGGTCGACCGTTAAATACCTTTTACTAAGCTAATTGCTATATGATATAGGCATCACATAAAACATATTTATTCGAAGAATGATAAATAATTTCCTGTACTAAGTGTTCATTTCGAAAAAATTGGCTCTACATCAGCTATGGGGAGCTGACGGTGTATGTGGGCCTCATAAAATGAATGCAAATCGAATTGGATAACATTTGGTTTGCTCATGTAGAGGCTACTACGATGCATATAAGTAGAATATTGAATAAATGCTGAGTACGAGTATCTTATAGTCGGAATATCGATTATAGCGTTCTTACTTGTTTTTGTCTACAATTATTATCCGATCGAAGTGACATTTCGCAAATCGGTAGAGATTACGATTATACATATATAGCAACCACGCTTTTAACCATTGTGTCAAATACTACGGCAGATATAAGTTTCAATCGATTTGCATGGCGGAAGGGGGCGAGGTAACGGTATAAAAAAAAACAAAACCTCCGAGTATACTAGAGTCTACATACAAAATTTGTGACTCTAACTCTTATAGTCTCTGAAATCTAGTCAGACAGATGAACAGACAGGGCTAGATCGGCTTGGTTGTTGATCCTGATCAAGAATATATACTGTCATATAAAATGTCTCCTCGGTTTTTTGGTACATTTTTCAAAAAAAACTTTGTCTATGAGCTATAAATCCATCTGTGTAGAACTTGGGGAAATGATTTTCAGCGGCTCTTCGGTCCGCCAATTTTTAACCATCAAGAGAATTTTGCAGAGACCGAAACAAATGGTGCTCAGAGTGTGCAAGGTCCAGGCTATACGAAGGGCACATCAAAACTTTTTAACCAAGATGTGAAATGGCACCCCCTGACGCTTACGATAGCCTCGACGATATTCTCGAAATTTCCGGAACGGAGTCGTGCAAACCACTCCTGGATTCCTCGTTTACTCACAGCATTCTCAAAAAGAGAAAAGGAATCCTATCTTCGGCTTGCCAAAGCTAATATACCACTCACATTATATATATACCCGATCTAGATTAAATTTGGTCGGCGGGCATGGGGCTACAGTGTATACAAGGGATACAAGAATAGACGAATAGACAGAAGACTTATGCTCCTAAGTGTTCAATCGGTTATATGGTAGCTATTCGATATAGTTGTCCGGTTTTGATCAGATCAGGCCAGCAAACTTGGTAATTCTTTAATGAATACAAACCGAGTTTCTTTCGATTTGGATGAAAAACAGAAAAGTTATGCTCCTAAGTGTTCATACAAAAAAAAAACGGTTATATGGGAGCTATATGATATAGTTGTCCGATTCGAATGAATTTTAACTTAACTTAACCAGCTTGCAGACAAAAGAACCATCTGGTAAAATTTTGAGCTCTGTAGCTCTTAAGACTTCTAAGATCTTGGGGTAAAACATACGGATGGATACCTTGTCGTGCTGATCAAGTATATATATACGTTATATAGTCGGAAACATAAAGACCAAGTCGGTATAAAGACGACCAAGCCCTTCATTAGTGCCTCGGATTGAGGACTTTAACAAACTTGAGAGCCTGCTGAACAGGGCTGTGGTCCATGACCCCTGCGAATTCAGAATGGATCCAAATAACACTCTGGACTCTACACTCCATATGAGTATTACGAAACAGTTGTCCACCGTAAATATTATGTATACGTCTTTTTGCCTATCGGATCACTGAATATATAGGGTGGTTGTGCACAACCTTGCAGTCTCCACTCCGAAGACCCTAATTCATAGTAAATTTGATAAGCACGGACAAGTGGTTTAAATTTATACAGCCCAAAAGTCCGGAAACAGATATCACTTAAATTAGTGTTTGACCCATCGCTGGCCCCATGCAAGAACACATGGTTTGTAGATCTTAAACAGAACCTGACCAAACACAGACCAGCCACAAATCGTCAGTTACCTCAAGGAAGAGAGACGTCTATCGCCACACTGCTAAAGACCCTAACAGTCTCAGTGCTTATCAGCTAGGTACACTTAATACATCATTCCAGGACAGCTCAATATCAAGAGCACTTGAACCGCTTCAACATTCAATTGCCGCCCAAAATACGTCTGTCGTTGGCATTCTGGAAAGCTTAAAGGAGTTGAAGGAGGCACATGGAATTTAAACTCCAATGAACTCAACATAGAATGTATATACAAGGTCGAAAGCTAAAATTTAGTTATAATGGTATTTAGCAATCACTCCAGTAAAATTAACATTTTGCCACGTCCCCTTCCACCCCCGCGAAACGATGATAAGACTATAAAGGCTAGGGGTCACCAACTTTGGTACGAAGACTCCCCTTTTAAAACAAACTTGATCTGACGCTCCACAAGGGGAGTCTACATACCAATTTTGGTGGCTCTAGCTCTTATAGTCTCCGAGATATAGTTGTTTTTGTTTATAACGTTTTTATCGATTTGCGGGGGAGGGAGTTAGTGTCAAAATTTTTAAGCAAACTTGATCTGATGCCCCAAAAGGGTAGTCTACCTACTAAATTTGGTGGCTCTAGCTCTTATAGTCTCCGAGATCTAGGTGTTTATACGGACGGATGATAAGATTGGATGATAATTGTAGACAAAATCGTAAAGAAAAACATTTTGTATGAGAACACCCCATCCCAAGAAAAAAACATTTTTTTTTTCATATTCTTGAGTGTGTCGAATATTGTGTAAATGCTGAGTACGAGTATCTTATAGTCGTAAAATCGTCTATAGCGTTCTTAGTTGTTTTTGTATGTATTTCTTAAAACCATTTTCTACTTCCCGCCAACACAAAGTTTACTCGAAACAGTTATGCATGTCTTTTGTGCACAAATCGTTGACTTTATTTTCTCAATAAAAACTTAGGCCACAGTGGCGAAGCCAATGCGGTTGTTGCCCAAATCGAACTCAGTGTAGTACTGGCCAATGAAGACATCGCCCAAGATCCAGAAATCAGTTCCCATGTACTCGAAAGCAGACATGCAATTGCCGTCCGACGGAATAATGTAGGCGGATGGCTCCAGAGTGAAGGCGGTGCCTCCAATGTTGAATGTGATCACAGGCAAGGAGCTAACGGTGGAGCAGTCGACCATATTGTTTTCGTCAACATTCAAAATTTCCGCGAGCATATTATAGGCATTTTCAGGAGCCACAAGCAGCGAGGTGCCGGTGTCAGCGATGGCCTGGCAATTGTCGCACAGAGAGTTGCTGCCAATGACGGCGCTAGCCATTTCGAATTGCCAGTAGCCCTGGTTGGAGATGGGCACATAGGTCAGATCACCAGTGTACAGGGAGGGATCAGAGCCACCAAATATGAGTTCGCCGCCATCGGTAGCAGTGCCAGCACGGGCCAAGTAGAAAGAGAAGACGGAGGCGTCAACCAAACCCTGGGAGACCATGTTGTAGAAGGGAGGTACAACGTTATCCACAGCCAAACTCTGGTAGGCCATGCCAAGAATACCATCAAAGTTGGCATTATTGAAATTGCTGCCCGGCTCATTGGTGGATTCGGCAAAGGTTTGCGACTGAATGGCCAGTCCATTTACATCCACGGTATCGATAGAAAGGAACCCGGTCAAGCTGCCCGTTCCGTATTGGATTGAGAAGCTCTCGCCATTGGACTCATAGGTTGAGGAGGCGCTGGAGTCGTACCGGCTGTGCGTCAGACAGGCCCAGCTCAGACAATGGTTGGAGGGCACCCACAGATTCGAGGAACCGGAATCGAACAGCACCTTGAAGGACTGGGGAGGAGTTCCGATACTGATGGCGCCGTAGTAAGCCATGTTCATCGAATTGGAGAGCTCTTCCTCATTGAGAGCCCGACTATCCACATTTGACGGCAGGCGGTACTTAGTCCGAAGGTAAGCTCTTTCAGCCAGTACATTCTGACGCGTCTTCACAAAATTCTGTTCCCTAAGGATTGGCACGCGATGCAGCTCAGCGCTGGCCAACGCCACAACCACTGCTAATAGGGCTAATGTCTTCAGCATGCTTAGTGTTCTGTGTTTGTCTACTAGAATTCGACTGAACATACGGCGTTCCCAGTGCTAGCATTTATAGGACAACTCTTATCATCATTAGAACATAGGCGGGCGCACCGACCTTCTTTGATGGCCGGCACTCGAGCTGAATTCAATTAAATCACATCAAATCTGCCATAGATAAGGCCGATAATGTTTTCCATTTGGGAGTGCTCAAGTGCGCCTTAATCTATCTCAGACGCAACGTGACTGACGTTAGACGACGCAGAGCTCTAAATGGGGTTGACATGGACACAAGTTTGAATGCTTTCAAGTTGATAATGCTGATGGTAACGATTATGATACTGATTACGACGATTATGAAGTTGCAGGGCTTGCCACTTCAAATGACTGATTTCTATTTATACTCGTACTCTAGTAAACGAGTATAATCTATTCGTGCAAATGTATGTAACATGCAGAACGAAGCGTCTAAGACCCCATAAAGTGTACATAATCTTGATCAGCATCAACAGCCGAGTCCATCTAGCCATGTCCGTCTGTCCGTCCGTATGAACACCTAGATCTCGAAGACTGTAAGAGCAAGAGAGACCCAATTTCGTATGTATCAGCTTCAGCTGATCAGCTTATTTCACAGTGCGACCGTAAACTAGATTCAAATGTTCTTTGCTTATTTAATTTGTAAATTGATCAATCCTCAAAATTTGTATTGCAAAGATTTGGAATTGCTTGAACTCGCTTTCGTGCTACTGTTTTCGCACCTCGGACTTCAGGCACATGCATGCTGGCATATTCGCTTTCATTCTTTCATAATATAAATATCCACTTGAGATAATGGCGCTATCATTTTGCGCTGCGTGAGGTCTATGGTCCGCTTCACGTTCATACAGTCGATGATAAATTTTGTGATCGTAACTTGATATTTGATTGAGTGACAGTTTTGTTTTTTTTCTTTTCGCAATCATATGCCAAGATGTGAATTCCAGTGAAATGGCGGAATTTGAGAAATCTAAATATAACTGTTATGAATTTAGTTGAACAGTGATTTTGAGATGTTTGTTCTGTATCAATTCATAATCGTCACGAAATTCAGGCAGGACTTGAGTGAACATCCTTATTTATAATTGTGCCTATGCATTCCACTATGGAAAAGAAGATCAGTTTTTTATACTCGTTTTATATCGTACTCTATAAGAGTAAAAGAGTATATTGTATTTGTGCAAATGTATGTAACAGACAGATGAAAGCGACACCATAAAGTATATATATTCTTGATCAGCATCATAAATTACAGTGCTGAAGAAAGATATAAACAGTAATTCTAGTAATTCTGCGAGGCACAAAACAACTAATTTGCCTCATTAAAGTCGGAGAGCCAATTTCACCATTAATCAGCTTATTTATTATAACATTAAGCATAACTCTACGATTTTCAATAGATTTATTAGCAGAAACCTTCAATGCGGGCTTGGCGATTCCTGTATTGTGGACACCAATGCGTACTCCAAAATAGGTCGGACCAGAGAAGTGTACAGTAGTTTAGTTGTATAGGGATCATCAAATTCCTTCGACCATCGCTTAATAAAACCCAGAACACCCACAGCCTTATTGACGGTAATTAAAATGTGTAAATCGAATTCCAATTTAGGGTTTAAAGGAACACCCAACTCATCAACTGTATCAATCCGATCAAGGGGCATGTGGTTAAGAAGGTACGATGTCTGATTCTACGACAAAATGACATAAGTTTGCATTTACAACAGTTGAGGCTTAGTAAGTTGACCTGACACCACGATTGGAAGAGTCGTTGAAGGACAAACAAAACTTAACGTCGCCGGCGTACATTAGTACACGAGAATGGGATAGAACCGGAAGCAGTCGTTGATAAATAAGGTGAATGGAACGGGACCGAGGTGGCTACCCTACGGTACCACTGGTGTAACCATAAGGGGCTTAGAGAAGGAGTCTTTGAGATTAAGGTAGTCGGAAATTCAGTTAAGATAGTCAGTTTGCATTTTATTCTTAAATCTTTGTATTACAAATGAAAAAAATTCTAGTAAATTAGTGGTGGTAGAACTACGCTTCATAAACCCGTGCTGAACAGATGAAATTATTGAACCACAGTCTTATTCGCCTTTTTATGGAAAGGAATAATAAACGACCCCTTCCAGAAACGAGAGAAAAACGAAGAATTCAAAAATTCATCAAAAAGCTTACAAAGCGCTTCAGCGCAGAATCTGAAATACACCCCGGAACACCATCAGGACCAGGAAAAAAAGGCTTAATGGACTTAAGTTCATTAAGAAATAAGCTTTCAGTGACTAGGGAAGGTGGGATGTTATTAGATCTATGTAAGCTATAAGGGTATATCTGATCAGACCGATATTTAAAAGAGGAATAAGTTGCTTGAAAGAACTCTTCAAACAAATTGGCAGTGCCTTGATCTGTATTTGCTTTAGTGTTTATATAAAATAATGACAGATGTTTTATAGAATTGTTTTGGGTATTGAGAAAATTGTACCCTACAGCGATGCAAATGTGTTTTATTGCACTCGGAATTATTGGCAGTGAACCTTGAACGATCAGCAATATAACGCGAATACTCCGAAGACCTTCCCGAGATCTGGAACTTCTTAATGATTTGATATTTGTTATATTAGACAACTGTGGAGCAAACCAAAGTGGCTTATTAAGGGTAACAGAACTACTGAGCGGAACAAAATCCTTAAAAATGGAATAAAGAAGTGTGTAGAAGAAGTCTACCGCATTGACCGTACCTGTACAAGTGTACAAATATGACCAGTCTTATTGAAGGATGACAGCGTTAAGGCTAACGAAATCAGCCTTTCTAAATGAATATGTTCTAGCTGATAATTTGGAAGATGCAGATACCGCAGGTATAGGAATATCCATAGAAACGTGTGAGACCATTGAAGTGGAAGGGTCAGAAGCAAATATGAAATCAAGTTGGCGATTCAATGAGCTTGATACAAAATATTCTTGAGATAAGGACAATTGAAGTAGGCCGTCAACAAATTCGTGTTGCTTTGAAGGTATCAAACCGGCTGAGTCGATCACAGAGGACCACTTGACATCACTGCTGTTGAAATCACCAAAAACCAACAATTGATCAGTATCAGAAAGCATGGACGCGATCGATTGAATAGCATTAAGATGATCCAAGTAAACAGAAATATCGGAACTTGGAGGAATGTAAAAGGTAGTGATAAAGACAGGAAAACATTTAAGAGACACTTTAGTACTTATAAATTCAATTACATTATTAACATTAAGCAGAATTGGTTCCGACGGTTTTCTAGGTAGGGCAGTCACAGCAGTGGGTATTCTGCTGTCGGAAAAGTCAACTATACTGAGGGCGCGACACTGGAAAGTTTGACGGGGGGAGTAATTTTTTACCTTTACCCAGACGAGGAACTTTCAATTTCGTTGTTATCCACATTCTCCAGATTTTCCGGAGGGCTTATTCCCCTTAAAGCGTCCACATTAGGCAGCCGCTGTACTGGCTTGGGACTGTAACTAGGAGTACGAGAGATAAAATATGGAGTAGTTGGCTCAGGGGTTTTCGGTTCTATAACGACAGGGTCGATAGGGTCTTTATCCAGAACAGATCTACCCAGATCATTTATTTTCTTACGCTTAAGAGGCTCCATATTAAGAATGACGTATTTAATTGCTTAAAACCAACGTGAAGAGCATTAAAGCCTTAATTTGCGTTCCTTAAGAACGAACGCAACTCGGCTTCAGCATGGACGACACAAATCACATGTAAATTTTAATCTTTGATTATTTGCAAAATAATTACTTATACGGATACTCATATTAGCACATACGTAATCAATGGTGTTACCACAAAGCCAACAAAAAAGCATAGACTCGGTAGAATTGGCCTTGCAAGGGCAACTTTTTTAGGGACAAGCTTTTATTTGAGTGCTCTGAACAAAAGAATATACAAATTTAGTTAAATCAAACAAACTTATTAAGCTGTACAATTAAAATTAAGTAAAAGCTTGTTGCGGGATCATTTTTATTGGCATTAATAATAATAGTTTGGTTTACTCGAACAAGCTCTTCCTGTAATATGTACACATTATTACATATTAACTATTATAACATCATGTAGAGGTTATTTATGCAACATGCAACTTTATCTAATTCGGGGCAAAAATGTATTTCGCAAATTGTAATTATAACGGTATATCTCGGTAAAAAATGAGAATGTATATCCATTTTGTCATGAAGCTTGGGAGGCAAAGAAAGAACCATTTTCGACCATAAAAATTATATATATTTTTGATCAGCATGACGAGGGGATTTGATATAGCCCCGAGATCGGAGATATCTAAAGAGCTACACAGCTACACAATATTTCTTGTGTGCTTATACTCGTACTCTAGTAAAGTAAACGAGTATATTGTATATATATTCTTGATCAGCATCAACAGCCGAGCCGATCTAGCCTGTCCGTCCGTCCGTCTGTATTACCACCTAATTTGGTATGTAGACTCCCCTTGTGGGGCTTTAGATCAAGTTTGTTTTAAAATTTTGAGATTATTATAGTATCTTAGCGATCCACAATTTTATAATTAACTTCACTATTTGGGCTAATTTAATTTTTCACCAGTCCAATTATTTATTCAGCGGTTTTGGGCTAAGTCACTATGTTAATCCAGGCGGTCCAAAATATTCATCTACTTCACATAGATTCTTTTGTGAATCAGTTTATGGCATTAACTTGTGCAGATTACGGTTCAGTTGAACCGTCCAAATGTATGTAACAGGCAAAAGGAAGCGTTTCCGATCTCATAAAGTATATATATTCTTGATCAGCATCAACAGTTGAGCCGACCTAGCCATGTCCGTCTGTCCGTCCGTATATCGGAGACTGTAAGAGCTAGAAAGACCCAATTTCGTATGTAGACTTCTCTAGTGGGCACGCAGATCAAGTTTGTTTTACAACTTTGGCACGCCCCCTCGATCTTATATCTCCCACAATTTTTGACGTATTTCGTTGATTCTTGGTTTGCATTTGTATAAACACATTATACACCGATCTCATTAAATTCGAATACAAATTTCAGACAAAATCGCTAGAAACATGTTTCTTAAGAACCCGCGACCAAAAGAAAATATATGCATTTATTCAATCAAACATACTTACATAAACACAGACCTCACACTAGAAATACATATACACATATATTATATCATTCATAGAGAGAGAGAGAGAGAGAGAGCATTCTGCTGCTTTGACTCTAACCCAAACCTTCGCTTTAATTCACACATCCTCTATGTAAACTCAATATTATACTCGTAACCGTAGAGCACTCGCCATTGTATTCGTGTAGATGTGTGTCTGTCCAATATCCAATAAACGGTGAGTACAAGTATATTATAGTCGGAATTTTGACTATAACGTGCTTATTTCTTTTTCAGTCACGACTGAGAAATTTTTTTAGAAGCTACCTTAATGCCGAAATTGTTCTTAAAAACATTGAACATTTGCTTCCATATCGATAAGTAAGTTGAAATAAAATTTTATGTATTTTAGCATATTATGATATGAAAAGAGTCTTTGTCAATGCTTATGCAACATTTGTAAGTTTTTAATTCATAAAGAATTAAATGAATCTAATTCCAGTCGCTCCTTCATTCAGTTTACCCAATAATTGTATTGCAATTGAGATGAGATGAGAGCACGATCTTCCATATGGCACAGTGATGTGAATGTGGCTTTGGGTTCGATTTGCTCTTGTTGCTATTGTGGTTTTCTTTTTGCAGCTCCAACAGATCCAACTTGGATCGCAATTTGAGCAGGCCAATTAAGCCCGCCGCTGACGGAGCGATACGCTTGATTTATTGTAAAAGCAGCAACAAAAACAGCTACAACAACGACAAACAAGCGCAAAAAGAAGACCTCGATCTGGAACTTTCTTAATGCAACATCAGCATTATTTATGTGATGTTATTTTTTGTGCTCGCCAAGGGATTAGGATTTATATGCACCAAGGGCTCATACACATGCACAAAAACGTACGCCTGCCTCCTTTGGCCACTGTTGGTGGGCCAGGACCAGGACCAGGGCCAGTGTTTCGGGTTCATGATCAGGATCGGGATGGAGATGGGAATGCACATCGCCAACTATAATGAGTGTTGGACTTAACCAGGGCAATTGGATACCAATTTATTGAGCAAGCAATTGCACATCTCAACACTCATCAATTGGCAATAAACTATACCTTGATGTAAAATTGAGAATTGGGCAATGATTCCATATTAAAGACCACCAACATTTGACCCTTCAGCTTGATCGCAAAGCAATCTGTCTCATTAGTCGCAGAAAGGTTGATTTATCGTTGCCCAACTGCAAAAAATAACAAGCAAGCAGATAAATCACATTCAAATATTTCAGGCCAAGAAAAACGGCAAGGAATAAGATACTCGTAGGATTGTTTTCCGTTTGACAAATCTCTAAACGGAATCAGTTAACAAGTTAACTAATCATTATCAACATGAGGCAGCAGCAAGAACTTGGCTTTTACCGAACTTCATCTACCATTCAGATAAAATAATCAGTTTTATGCCAGCTATATTATTGAGCAGCCCGAACTGAATCACATTTGGCTTAGTTACGCAGAGACTTCTAAACTACAGAACAGATACATTGATCAAATTGTAATTAGTGTTGGCTTAAGAACTTAAGAACCCTTAATAAATGTAAATTGCATTTAAAGTTATACCAAGCTATAAATTGTTATCATTAAGTCATGAATATCCTGTATTGTTTTGCATGTAATTGTCGAATATCTTTCTTGTATTTGCACACCCACAAACTTGTGATTTCATTTTGCTTTTCTCAAAATCCGTTAACGATGAGAGTGGCGGCAGCTCAGCCGCCGTCTCACAGAACATTGAAAAAGTTGGTAGTCTTCGCTCAAACACCACGATTGCAATTGGCACCGCTAAAGAGTCGGTTGATTGTCGGTAAAAACACAGAAGTTACATAGCTTAAGCATGTTTGAACAACTAGTTAATTTTAGATAAAACAAAATGTAGACAACACGAAGTCTTTTGGCGTTTTGAATGGAAACATGGCATACGTTCAATATTAACTTAATGTGAATGATATATAAGCGTCGGCGCATTTGAGGGCAGCTTCCTTTTCTTGTCATTATCATTTGTTGTTGGTGTTGTTCATTTATCGACATCATCTTTGTTAAACATTTTTCAGCTAGCGTTAAGCGTAAGTAAAATTCTCGATGTTTCTTTGATGCGGTTCTGTGGATGCTTACACCTCTCTCTTCCCCCGACGGCCTCTGTTCATTATATTTGTTTGTTCATTGGCCCCCATATCCCAAAAGCAATCTGGCCCCTGGTCCTTCAGCGGTCATTTTATCGACCAAATATGCAAATTAAATGTAAATAAGTTGCTCAAACTATTTGCCAGATATTTGCTTTGTACATAAACATACATACATGTACATACATATGCATACATATCGTACATATCGTACATATACATACAAACATTTGTTTATCGCAACTCATATGTCTTCGTCTGCGTTTTGTGCGTTGCAAAGTGTTTGATAAATGGATAAACTCTTTGTTTTTGTCGATGTTGTTGTTGTTGTTGTTATTTTGCGTACGATACAACTGCGAGGCTACGAAAAGAAAGCCCCAATAATTAACAGTACGCGGAATACCTGACGATATAGTAGATAGTTGCTACTCGTGCTGTTGCTGCAGTTGCTGTTGTTGTTGTAATTATTGTACAATTGGCAGGGAAGCGTGCCCCGCATAAGTGAGAGATAAATCAAAATGATAACCGCGATAAAGAGCGCCTTGGAATTGGATTGGATTGGATTGGATTCGATTCGGTTCGGTTCAATTCGATTCGAATCGCAGGAAAGAGCTTCCTTCACTACTGCCTCGCCGCATTCCAGCGTCAGGTTTACGATAATGATAACAAGTTTTTGAGGCGGCTAAGTGATTGCAGTTTATGAGTTATTATAAAGCTGCAGATGTGGTAACAATAACAGCAACAACAACAATAAAGGAAAGCTATCCTCCGCTTGCTGAAGCTTATATACCATTCACATTGTAAATGCGAGTGTGGACTCTATGGAATAGTAATCTGATCGGGGCTAAATTTGGTGAGGGGCCTCCTAAAATTGTCTTCTGAGTGATGATTCTATGTTAGCTACATGAAATAGTTGTATAGCCCGGATGAATTAAGCAAACAAACGATGTGAAGATATTGGAAGCATCTGGCAGCTCGGCAGCTTTTAAGAGATGACATGCGTACACCTGTACATAAGGAGGGACGTGGCTATATCGACTCTCCTTGTCAGACTGATCATATGTATACTTCATATCAGTGTTCGGAAAGCTAATATCTACGAAGCATAGGAATAATTTTGTTAACATATACAAAATGGCTCGGCAATGCTCTTTCGGCTGTGGCTCTTCAGTGCAACGTTCCAATGGACACACTCAATGCGCTCACTGATTCGTATGGTGGGAAACTTTTCCTTCAGAGTGTTGCAAGCTTCCAGGCAAAATGTATATACCATTTTGTGAATAGTATAATAACCGTAACAGCAGCAGCTTCCACCATGTCCTAGTTGTTGTAGTTATTGATAATATTTACTTTATCTGCAACATCGGGCAATTTAATTGCAAGGGGAAAAGGTTGATAGCGTTTTTTTTCTTTTTGTTTTGTTCGGACTTGGTTTTGGGGCTTCTGCTTGCCCGTCTGGCCCTTTGACTGAGCCTCTGTGTGTCTGTCACGCATGCGGCACACTTTTACGCCCTGAAAATGTGTAATTTGTAGCAATTTTACCTTAAAGTCAGCTACAACACCAGCAACAACATCCACAAAATGATAACGACAAGTAAACTGGGTCAAAGTTTTATAGTCGATTTGGAGTTGATCCGCTATAAATGAAAATGACGCGCAGGTCTTCCATCGGACTTGTACTCGGACTCGAACTGCAACAAACTGCATGCTGAAATGATGAGATGAGCTGAGTTCAGCTTTTGGTGCCACAATAAATATTTAGTTTTCGTAAAGCTTTTTTTTTTGTTTTTGATTGCTTGATTGCCTTGCCTCGAATGGCGGATTATGATTTAGTAGCTGGAGATGATAAGGTGTGCGAAGGGGGACATTCGCATTTCCTTTGGCGACGATTATATTATGAGTTCAGCCTCGAAGCGCGTTGGAAGTGCATGCAGACTTTTTAGTTTCAATTTGGCTTCCACTTTTGGCATTTATGGCACAATTTTTTTGTTCCATCAACAACAGTAGCATGCGAAACGCTTTACTTAAGGTTGAAACACTTCAATAATGGAAAGTTTAGGGTAATTTATTTAAAATTGTAAGGAACAGCAAGGCTAACTACATACTAAAACCAAGAAAAACACGCTGTGGTCCAAATTTCGACTATAAGATACTCGTACTCAGCACTTATTTAACATTCGACTCACTCAAAAGTATGCAAGACTTTTTATATCTCGCCATGTCCATCTGCCGTTCGTCCGTCTGACCGTCCATTTAAGCACCTAGATCTCTAAGACCGTAAGAGGTAGAGAGAGCCAATTTGGAAAGACGGACATGGCTAGATCGACTCGGCTGTTGATGCTGATCAAGGATATGTATACTTTTTGGGTTCGGAGATGCTTCCTTTTGCCTGTTACTCTTTTACTCTACTAGAGCACGAGTATAAGGACTAAATTGGGGTACATTGAGGTTAATTTACAGAAGGATATGACAAATATGTTCTATTTACACATTTACATAACAAAAGTGTTATTATTTTACGTAATATAAGATTAACCCATTAACAAAAGCGATAGAGACATTAATTCCGCAACGGATGTTTGTGTAGCAGCCCAATTTCTAGCTTTTCCTTTTACAACTTCAGCTTTATTTAAATGTGACAGTAATTGCAAAGTAAGTTCTTCTTGGCTAATTTTATCCTACTGCCTCCTGCCCCAAACGAAAAATATCCAAAATCTTAAGCCATTGAATGGGCCTCTCATAAATTAACACTATCTTAACGAATCTCGTTAAGAGGCTACCGCACAGTCCAGTCCCAGTGTCACCCTCGCCCTCGGCTTCAGCTACCGCCTCGGTTTCAGCTGCAGCCCGGCTGCAGCGAGTAACTTAATTAGCATGACAGGGAATCAACTCAAAAAATTGCTCCTTGAATAAAATCAATCAAAAAACGAAAGCAGCAGAAGCAGCAAAAGAATACGCAAAATTTTAAGCAGCTACTTTCTTTCATTATTGATAATGAAAGTTACACCACTTGTGGGGAGCAAGAGGAGAAGATGGTGGAACCAATGGCTTTGGCTTTGGCTTTGGCTTTGAACTCCCCACTAATTGAAATATTCTTAATCAGATTTTGTGGCGGCGAAGCAGCAGCTCTGTGGAAGATGCTTTTAATCCGCAATTATTAAACAGTACCAGCATCGGTGAAGGTGAGGAGCTAGGGCAAGGGCCAGGGCCAGGGCCCGGGCGCGGGCGCGGCAAGCCAAGCGATATGTAGCTCAATTTAGTTCAACTAAAAATAAAGTTAAGAGGAAGAGAAGGCATCCGGTAACTGGATGTCGTCAGGTGTGCTTGTTTAGCCCAAAACCAGGTTATTTTTTCGGTTTTCCTCTCGATCGATTGCCGGCACGGAGAGCTCGTCCGGGCCCAAGCCCAAACCCAACCCTAAAGCTTGCTGGGGGACTCAACCCACTTGGCCTGTCCTTAGCGCTTAACAAGGTAGGCGCGGCTTCGGTTATGCGAATCGAATCATTTTCATGCGCCACAAGAATGTGCTCCAGTAACAAGTAGCGCCTACTGGAAGCTTGCATTTCTCTCGTTCTTGCGTTCCTGCCTTTGCTCCTTGCTTTTGCTAAGCCATAACAACCGCCAAGTCGTTGAGATTAAAGAGCTGCCGTTTAGTGGCTACTTAACCAGTGATAAAACTCGACGTGAAATTGCATTAAAAGGCAATGGTTTGCCCAAACCCCATGCTAGTGGCCCCCTGGTGATTTGGCCCCACCACAGTAGACATGGTGGTTATGCCTTTTTTCCTTGCTTTTTTGTTGTTTTTTGTTTGGATTTGGGGCAAACTTAACAGGCTTGTAATCTTAAATGGGTTTTAAAACAGCTGCTGCTGTTGTTTCTCAGTTCTGTTTCAATATGCAATACCTAAGCATAAGCAGACATCCAAGTTAATAATCTGCACAGCAGCAGCGGCAGAAGCAGCAGCAATTCCAAGTGGCTTGCCAAGAAATTGAGAATCGTAGATTGAAACTGACAACAGATAAACGCCGCCAATGTCTGACAAGAGATCAGCGTAGGTAATATTTTATTGGCATGACTCCAACCTGCTGATAGGACATTGGGATAGGCATAGGCACAGGCACAGGCACAGGCGCAGACACAAGCACAAGCACAGGCCCTGGAACAAGAATAGGATAGCAGCGAAACCAACGGCTAATGCTATTAAGCCTTCATGAGCATCAAGCAAAAACAGCAAGAGCAATAAGTAGCAGCAGGTACATCACTCACTTCACTGGACGGATGAGCTGGACGTGGTGTTGTAGAGACGGTGGATGGAGAATGGAGGTGAATATGTGTGTAGATGGTCCGTCATGCCAACAATCTGTCCAAAAGCGATAAAGTTATAATGGCACATTGGCCTGTCGTGCCCTTTCCTGGCCAGGTCCATCATCCAAGTCTCAATGCATCACAAACGAAGCTGGAATAACAGTGGAACAGTGGATATACGTAATCGAGATGTAGTCGCTGATGTGGATAGTGATGTCCATGTCCATGCGCATGTGATCGAGTTTGAAACTGTTTACGAACTATCTGACAGAGTTTGGACTGCTGTTTGCCTCGCTTTACGGTTGATGTCGCCGCCGCTGCCGCCACCGTTGCCATTGCCTTTGCCTATCGCAGCATGCCCCAATGATGATAGACGACTGATCTCTAATGACTGAGATCTCTTCCTCTCTGGGCGATGTGAAGCTGATGCTGACGCTGTTGCTGATGTACTTGCTCCAGGCGACAACATGCTGTGGCTGTGTTTCACTGTCATCTGTCAAAGAGTGTGTGTATGTGTACGTATGTGTTGCCGGCAGTTCTCCGTTCAGAGTCTACCTCTACCATATATGCTTCGTTTAAATTTCATATACATGGTATATATATGGTACATACAGGCATTAGAGAGATGCGTGTTATTACTGCGATACGAATACAGAGATTGATACGGACTCGGCAGCAGCGATAGCCAAGGTCTGGTGTGCCTCTACAGCGATCGCTCAATTGATGAACTCAGTTAAAAGACTGGAAGCGTTTATATCTAAACACCTTCTGGGAAGATTCCACTCGCAGAATAAGAGATGTTCGTCTGCCATAGTCTTAGCGTCGTCCCGAATGCCGCAAAATTGTCTATAGCCTCAAGCTCCGGCCGGCTATTTGCACAGCTCAGATTTGGAGCCATAATTTAGGCGCGAGCGCGTCATATTTCATGGCACGGACAGTACACGACTCCACCCCGCTGGAGACAGTGGGTGATATATGGCAGCCAGGCTTAATGATAATGACCGAGCGGGGAGAGGCGCAAGCGTGGCGTGACGTCGGTGGAGAAGGTGAAGCCGGAGTAGAAATCGAGGTGGAGGAGTGGGAGTTAGAGCTTATCGCTTGTTTTGCTGCTTGTCGAATTATTGATTTAAATTTGCCGTTCTTATTATTGATTGAGGCGCGCGTTTGACACACTCGGCAAATGTTGACTCGTGACTTTGCTGGCGTGATGTGTTATTTACACAGCGAGGGGCGCACAGTATGTTCGACAGCTAGTGATCGCCAGCGATCGCCCGCCGCCTGCCGACTCAGGCTGACACAGTTATGCAAGTTCATACAACACCCACGCAGTTGCCGTAACCGATTCCCATTCCCATTCGTATTTCCACTGCATTTGTACACCCATCCCAGTATCAACTCGAATATACGTATTTACATAAAATAAGAACCTTTGGCGAAGAGGAAGGGACGGACGACAATTCCTCTGAACTGACAGTTACAGCTAGCGGGGTCAGCTCGTTATCAGTTTGCCAGTTTTACCTCCACCTCTCTCCCATAAATCGTTGTCAACTGAAGAATTGTAAAACAAAAATCGCTCGCGCCAAATCTTCTTCAAATAAGCAATCATTCCAATATTCTATCTTTATCTCTTGTTGTTTTTTTTTGTGCATGTTAATTTGTATTTATTGGCCTATGTGTAGGTGTGATTGCCCTTACGTAAGCCTCTTTTTTTATCATGTACTCTTTGCTTATATAAAATATATATATATATACCAAAATTTGGTATGTAGACTCTCCTCCGCCCGCGTAAATCGAAAAAACTATATCTCAAACAATTTCTCCTACGATATATCAGTGTGTAATTAAAACCACTTATAAATGTGACTATTTTCCATGAAGTAACCAAATATTGTTAAAATCGGTTAAGAAACAACATGAGAATTAGCATTAACATTTTACTTCATTTTTATAAGCAGCCGCTGCTAGTGCCCTTTTTTGCATAGTTGGGATATGAGCACAAGAAATTCACTAAAATAAATTTAAAGCTGTGTTAGTATTCTTATTATTCTTGCTATTTATGATAAAGACGTTCTGCCAAAATATAATATGTGCATATATACATTTTCCTCACACGTGTTGTTGTATTTGTGCTGTCTCTTTGCTTTTCCAGTTTCTGCTTTAGACTCAGTCAACGAACAAAATCAAAGGAAAATCCCAACATTTAAGGCACACATTTGTTCATTGATATAGCAAGTCGCGGTCGGGTGACATTTGCTGCAGCTATATCAAAAAGGGTTTTTCCCTACCTGCTTAAGCAATGATCATAGAAGCGGATTAGACCTATCACGAAGTGTTTTATACCTTTGAGTGTGTCGAGTATTATATAAATGCTGAATACGAGTATCTTATATACGATCTTAACTAAGTTCGGCAAATTGGGAGATTATACAAACCGAGTTTCAAATAAACGCGTTACAGTTCGTGAAAGATATAAGGCTTTGCGGCATGCGGTTTGCGGTGGGGAGAGGGGTGGGGCAAAATTTAACGACAAACTTAATCTGACGCCCCACAAAGGGAGTCTAAATACCAATTTGGGTCTCTCAAGCTCTCACAGTCTCCGAGATCTAGGTGTTCATACGATCGGACGGCTAGATCGACTTGGCTGTTGATGCTGATCAAGAATATATACACTTTATACTTTTATATAACAAGTTTCAATATATTCCTATATGAAGATGATTAGGTACAAATTTTGAATTTGACATTTCATGATATTTGTTTAAAGAATAATCAAGAATTAAAATTCTAAACATTGTTTAAGTTCAAAACTTTCTTAAATCAAGATCCCAAATTCCAGCATTTTTTCTCTGTGTATAGAGCCTTTGAAAACTCAGACATACTGTATTTGGTTAAAGTTTTACAAAACAGTTTTCGACACTTATTCTTCATATGGTGTAAAGGGTCTGTCATATAGCAGCCCGATGCGGATTAAATTAGGTCGGATGATGTAACGGTAGGACCAATCGGCGGATGTACATGGCTAGACCGATCCCTTTAGTTATATAAGTATAGACTTTATGCCGCCTATCGCGCCCCCTTTTTGACTTCATTTATATAACAATGTATAACAATGAGAGCCATTGCAGAGGCGTCCCCATTTGATGTAGTTTGCTACACGATATCTTATTAGCCTTCTTCCTAGTCTACTTCAAGTAGTCCTTTCGTTGCGTTCAGCGACAATTTACGATGCGATCAGGACAATTCAAATTCTAACAAACTGTATATCAAAGCCATGTCAGGTTTGGGGCTGTGTATACATTTAATTATGCATTGAGAATCGGTGAATCAGTGCACCATGCATATATCCTGGAGATGCATACAAAGGAGGGGAAGTTTTCACATTGCGCACATCAGACGATCATAAACTATTTTGTCTGCTGTCACGGGTGAAGGGTACAAGAGTGAACTTCTGTGAATTGTTTTCTACATCGATATAGTATGGATGGGGCGAGCGATCGATCGGGAGTAAACATTGGGACCGGACCGTTTGCATTTTTGATTGATCGCTTCATACGCTGCACAAAGAACGAGAGTACAAAATGTTAATGGCTTGGAAATAAACCACAAAAGCCTTTGCATCGATCATCATTTGGCGGCTTGACGATCACGAGATCAGCACGTCGATGATAATTCGGCGGAGGCTGATGATGATGCGCTGCTGTTGATAATCAAATCAAAGAACTCGGATCAGACATCCTTCTCCTTGTACATGTATGTACCCACATGGCGAGCAACAAAAAACCATCATAATTTCACCTGTGTGTGAGAGTATGCTGTCCGGATTTTGTCAACATTTTTTATGCTACCTACGCAGTACGCAGCATTCGACAGATCGAGGATTGAGGATGGTTGGATCCAGGGTTTGTGTGGATTCGCACGAGAGCGGGAGCTGGAACGGGAAAAGGCAAAGGGGACATGGGACATGGGACAATCGAAATTGATGCATAATTAAATTTAAGCAAATCAAACTGCCAGTACAGCAAAGGAAACAGAAATCAAGTTGTACCTCGGGACCACCAGAGTTCTGTGCTAAGTTGTACAAGTGAAATAATTTGCTGGGCCCACGGCGCTCCGTTGCGTAGTTTCAACGATCGAGGCAAGCGACATCACATCAAAAACAAGTACATACATTGGAAGTGTTTCCCTTCTCTCCGCAACATACCTCCCTGTCTTTTCCTCGGTGAATGTCTGCGCTGATCGTTTAATCTAGCGCTAAAGATCAAGCAGTCAGCCTTGTCCTCGTCTTCATGATTGAATTGTGTCCCGCTGCCGACCAGTGCGTGAGTCGGCTAGCCACTGCAAGATCGCTAGCAATTGATATAGCCAAGACAAGAAGTAGCATGTATATGCGAGTATACATATGCAATCAGCGGATCGTTGAAAATGCGGCTGGCACCCTTTGCATAATGTTTACTCGTATGTGGAACTCGGCTTTGGACTGGGACTTCGGTTGAGACCTGGGGTCGCATGCAAATGTTCCTGACATTGAGTCCTGTTTCCGA
Source organism: Hirtodrosophila duncani (assembly GCA_037043425.1). Lineage (NCBI taxonomy): Eukaryota > Metazoa > Arthropoda > Insecta > Diptera > Drosophilidae > Hirtodrosophila > Hirtodrosophila duncani. The sequence continues at coordinate 733,490 of JBAMBM010000097.1, forward strand.
TCATTGTCTGTCGTCACCACAGAACATTCACAGTTTTATAACAAATTTGATTGAATTGCCATCGGTGGTCGCAGTTTCGGTATTCGGCTTTCGATTTGTGTTTTGTGTTCACCTTGCAAATGAATATGAATTGATTTTTGATTGGGCTGTCGGGCTTTTGAGTTGACTCTCTGACTGGACTGTGTCCCTACAATACCGTTGCTAGCATGCATTCATTCATATACATTGGTTTTCATCGTGCACATGTCATGTTCTGTATATCTGCATTTTTTTAATCTGTACATTCATTTTCATCTGCAGTTTTATTTACATATCCATCTCTCTATCTCTATCTCTATCTTTATCTATCATCATCGTCCGTCCGGTCGATGGGTTGGTGCAAAAGTGATTGTGTCATCAGTTAAACAGAAGGTTCGCATAGGCCATCGATCCTTTGTTATCTTTTGTCCAAGTCGGCTTAGCAGGTAGCAAATATACAAATATTTTAATTAAGTTTCTCCTGTGTCCAGGTCTTATTATGTGTATGCTGCAATGTGCCGCACACTAATGATTGTTAATACTGCTGCCAAACTCGGCGGTATGTGCATACATATGTATATCGATGATAGGTCTTGGGGGAGTTTTGGTGTTACGCCTACGCTATGCAACGTGCTAGGTAATGCTCTTGGGACAACCAGGTATACAATAGCAACGTAGTGGTGTCGTCTCGGTCTCGGTCTCATTTCATATTTGAGTTTCAGTTCAGAATCAGAAATAATCTTGGAACATACAAATGTGTGTGGGTGTAAATGAAGCCAAAAGAGAATGCAGGAGAATGTAGGATTGGATTGGCAAAAATGTAGCACTGTCAGCAGAAATTTATTCGGGCTTTTATTCCCACGTTATGCTGCTGACCATAAGTCATCATCAAACCATCAAACTTCCATGAGTACATTCATAAATAATAAGAGGGCAAACCTCTTGCCTATCGCATTATCTTCTAATAAGTGTCAACTACTTAACACAGCACTGATCTCGTATTCCATATCCATTGCAATCTGAAATCAGCATCTCGTATCATCTTGACGTATCTCCAAGCTCGAATGTAAGCAGGCATTGCCAACGCCAGGCTGATAGCTCAGCGCTGTCGCATAAACAAATTTCCCCTCTCTAGAGGACTTTGTGGCTTAAATCGATTTCTTATGTTGCTGCGATTATCATAACGGGCGCGGCAGCCGAGAGGCGACTCACCGAATGTTATTGTTGGTTTTGTATATTTTATCATCATTATCGTTATCAGAGAGGACATAAGATGATGTAAGATATATAAAGCGATAAGTAAATGCAACAGATCGATGAATACGAGACAGGAGAGAGGCGGAACAAGAACCAACTTTATTAGAGGTCCACGCTAAACACGAGGCCAATTGATAGTCGTTCCTCAAAAGCAATGCTCCTGCTGCCTGCTGCCTGCTGCCTACTGCCTGCTGCTGGTGCTGGTGCTGTTGCTGTTGCTGTTGCTGCCAAAAGACATTAACAAAACTGACCAAGCAGATAAACACATCAGCGCAATTAAAATGTTATCGTCGTTTGCTGACGAAGTGAAGTGCAAGATAGAAAGACAGGCAGAAAGGCAGAGGGACAGAGGTGTGGGAAGCTTTGAGACTTCCTGTATGCTTGATTCGATTATACGACTAATTCCCTTATATCATGGGGTATATTTACGTATTATTATAATGATTCAATGACGCATTGGACAATGTAATTAGAACAATTGATTGTAAAATAAAAGGAAAAATAAACAAATTTCTAAAGTGGAGCTTGGCAAGCCTAACAGTCTGTTTCTATTATTCTAATTTAAAATCAGGCCTATTTCCGATTCGTTTTGAAAGTAAAACTGATTATATTCCTCACCGACTTCAAATTCGTTTATACAGTCAACAAATAGATTACATTTCAATAAGAAAGGAATTCTATTCACATTGTAAATATATAACCGATCTAGATCAAATCTGGTCGGGGCTACAGTGGATACAAGGGTTACAAGGGATACAAGAGGAATTTGTTGTACTGAAATTTGTTTTGGATGAAAAACAGAAAAGTTATGCTACTAAGTGTTCATTCCGGAACAATCGGTTATATGGTATCTCTATGATATAATTGTATGATCTTGATCAGATCAGACCATTGGACGTGGGGCCTCCTAGAATGGACACTAATTAAGTCTTTATCAAACTGTTTTGCTGACATTACATATGTAACATATTTGATCAATAAACTATCCTCATATGGTAGGGTATTGTTGTAAACGGTGTGCTGCAATAAGGCTTACGTTTTTACTTCTTGTTGCTTCACGCCTTTAGCATTTCGATGAAAACTTAATTTAATTAATTGCCAAACACACACATTTGCCATTAAAGGCATCGCCAATCGACGACCTCCACTCGGTGCCCTGCGATGGGCATCCAGTTACTACGAGTGCCATTCCGATTCATTATACCATTCACAAAATGGTATATTACGTTTGCAACGCACAGAAGGAAGCGTTTCCGACTGTATAAAGTATATATATTCTTGATCAGCATGACACGGGGAATCGATATAGCCATGTCCGTCTGTGAGTCCGTCTGTCCATATGTCCTTTTGAAATTTTTACTGATGCATATAGCTCCCATATAGCCGATTGTTCCAGAATGAACACTTAGGAGTATAAGTTTTCGGTTTTTCATCCAAATCAAAACCAAAAATGTATCTAGTATCTACTGTTAACCCACGCCCGCCGACCAGATTTGATCTAGATCAGTTATACAGTTACAGTTACACTGTGAATGGTATATAAGCTTCGAGAAGCCGAAGCTAGCCTTCCTTTCTTGTTCTTCACTGCTTTTGGCTCTCAAGGCACAAACTTAAATAATTGGCGTCGGCAGTTGGGGCATTTAAAAAATGAAACTGATTCGTTTTACGAGCGCATTGCACTCGCCTGCCTTTTTATGATTGGCAATTAATTAGGCCAAAAGCACGAATGGAACGAATTCGATTGTGACTCTGCAGTGAATGTGAATATTAATACAAATACAAATACAAATGTATACGAGTCCAAGTCCATCGATCGCGATCGAGCTGTAATCGTGTTGCCTTGGGTTATTTGTTTATACAGCTACCGTATTTAATAGCGGGCCACCGATTTCTTTGCCTAATTAATCGTAGCAGTAATTATAAAAGAGTGCCAGAATATGAGAAGGTGGAAACGTGTTCGGGGAGCTGCAGTATCGGGAATTGCCAGGCATGAGTTCATTTTGAGCATGTTAAGAACACTCGAATATCTAATTCAAAGTCCAAATACAAATTGGTGCTGCTGGCATTCAGGCTAGGGCTCGGCTCAGGTTCAGGTTCAGGTTTAGGTTCAGGCTCTTTATCGATTAGAACGCCCAATTGCATTTGAATGGTAAATTTGGCTCATTGCTTACATTTTTCGATTGTTTAGACCTTAGCTCCTCACGCTTGGCGCAATGACCATACCTTTGTTAGCCATTACTATGGCAAAACTATAAAGACCTTGAGATCCTTGATGTAGAATACTCTCGTATTCTAATCCTTTCTGTTTGTTGGTGCGAATACAGCAAGTCGAACTCAGGGACGGAGACGTGTGTGGGCTGCGCCAGCGTTGGATTATGGAATTACATATTTTAGCATTAAATGAAAGATTGTGAGAGTCACGCAAAAGAAGAGCCAAATGGAGCCCAGGAATGAATATGTGTAGCGTATAGTGAAGCGTATAGATGAAACGCATTTTATTGTTATAACACATTCGCTTTTTGTTTCTTTTTTTCTTTAGATTTTTGAATCCAAATGAAGGTGCCAAGCCGGGACCACCCCAAATGCTAGAGATGCTAGCCATCAAAATTTATGGCCAGACCCTTGTGTTGGTATGTCTGTATACCTGCGTGTGCGCGCGTATGTGTATGAAAGGACTCTGGCTGTCGGCTTGCATCCCAGCCAGTTAATTTTAATTTTAATTAGAGCAGCCCAAGAATGTGAATGCCAATCGTTGCATTTTCATTTTCATTCTCATTTTCATTCTCATTTTCATTTACACTCAACATTTACTTAGATCGGCGGCGCATTTCTTTGAATGCATAATGGCCGCCTCATTATAATTAGATGGCAAACAGCGCTGAAAGAAATTGAAAATTAAATTGATTGTTAAATAATTTTCTTCCACCACCTTTGCCGCGCTGATTGGGGACCACGTTTCAGTTTCAACGAGCTTACATTCTTCCATTCGCTGTACTCAAACGAGGTCCAAATGGGAAAGGAGTACGGCAAATGTGCCATTTAGCTTCATGCTATGTGTATACTTATATTTGTGTATGTGTATGTGTATAAGTATGTGTATGTGTATGTTAAGAGTATGCGCATGCAAAATATGCCGACACAAATCAAAATTGAAATCGCTAAAGCCAGGGAGTTGGGCTTCGACCTAACTAACGAGCTGCAGCTGAGTATGGAGCTGGCAATGTCTCGAATTCTCGAGGCAGCCACTCAAAATTAGGCGTAAATTTTTATTGGCGACAGATGTTGATGGCATTTACTTATACACCCTTCTCTATCTGGGCACAGTATAGAGATCTAGAACTTAAAAACTACAAGTATTTATAGATAAAGACATCAAATTTTGATGTTTTCACTTGTTGCCATACTAATCCACAGCTCACTTTTGTGTGTTCATTAGAAAAACGTTTTTGTTCTATCATTCATGAAATTATATATTACAAGGCAGCATTTCCGATCCGGACATTAGTATGCGGTTAGCGGACATAAAGTATGCTAGCGTATCATATGAGTGCCCTCCTAGAACCCATTCCTTTGGTGTAAAAACCTAGTACATATACGTATAAGTAAATATACACACACAAATCATGTAGAAGGGTATCAAAACTTCAGCTAGTAGACAACATAGGTCTTCGTTCGCCGCCGGTATATTTGTGATCAAACAAAATATTTGGCTTCGAATACAATGCAAAGCCACTTAAGTGGACACTGCCTCTGAAAAACATAGCCAGTCCAGGTTCAGTTCAGGGGAATGACAACAAGAGCCGCAGCAGCATCAACTTGCACGGTCGAAAGGATTGAGAGCGGGAGGGGGCGACGAAGCTGACCGCAAGATGTCAAAACAGTTTACTATAAAACAAAAAAAAACAACAAACGAAGGGAAGAGTTGAAGGGATGAACTATGACTGCTATTTTTGAGCAATTCCAAGTAGGACAGGAAGTGGTGAAAGAATGCATGGCCAGATAGATGGACAAATCTAGGCAGCACATTACGAAGAACTGACTAAACTGACTGGAAGGAGCAGACAGTTTCGGTATCGGTAGATGCATATTGATAGGCATAAGCACCAAGTACCAGCATATGCTTGGCACACGTCGTCTGTGTCTGGTTCTGGGTAGGAGTGGAGGGAGTGAGGCAAATGTAAGAGATGCTGGTAGAAACCGCAACAAGTCCCAGTAGAGAAATTAAATATTCTACCATTGGCAGTGTGTGTGCATTTTGCCCATTGCCAATTGCCAGGTGTGCAAATACCCGTAGTCAAGGCTGAGTTGCAGCTGGTAGTGATTCCTTTGCTTCGGTTCAACTTTACTCGAAGTGCCCCTCTATTTCCGCGCTGTGCTCATACCCAAGCAGTGCTGTACGAAGTGTACACTCGTGCCGCATTCGTTAATTGTGTCTAAATGTTTGGCCAACAGAGGTAAACATTAACAGAGAAGAAAGGAACAAATATCATATTCTAGCCGTATCCTTCCATTCCCACATGAGTTCCCATTGTAATAGATTTGTATTTAGGATCAGCACAATGCGAGTTTTGCGACAATTAGAAACTGCTTAGCTTTGTCTTTGCATTGCCTGTGAGCTGATCGCAATGAACATGGGCCACAGGATCGGCATCGGGATCGGGATCGGGATCAGCGTCAGCTCGCAGCATGTTAATAACAGTAAATAACTCAAATTGTATTGGTTGCTCATTTCGAAAAATGGTTCGTGTGCGGATTGTGCGTGTTGGGGGGTCCCTCAACCTCATACCTAGTCCTGCATTGTCCTTAAGGATAATGTTTTGACCGCATAGCAAACCAAAATATATACGACACCCGCCCGCGTGCTAACCAAAAACAAAAGGTGCAAGGACATTGGCAATGTCAAATTTACCGTCACGTGGCCCTGGCCTGGCTCTTGGTGGTCTAAGGTCCTTGGTCCTTCACAGCAGTAGTTATCACAGGAATGCGCATTTTATTTGCGTGACATCTTACTTGTTTGTCTCAACGTTCTGCTATCTCTATTATAAGCCAAGGTTCGCACTTAGTTTAGATCGGTGCACTGTTCCGGGCTTTCCTGGCTCAATCGACACTTCGTGGGCGTTTGTCAATTCTTGCTATATTTTCATTTCCATTGTTTCCATTGTTATTGTACATTGTACATTGGCCATTGTCATTGTTTTGCCGATTAGAGATGTGAGCTGCAATCCAATGTAGATATTCCGACTATAAGATACCCATGCTCAGCATCTATTATGTACGCAGACGATAAGGTGATGATCGCAGATTGTCCAGAAAAGCTTCAGAAAATGATTAACTGAGCCCATAACTACTGTTCAGCTTGGAATCTGAAAATCAATACAAGAGGAAGATAAGCCAAATATGAGTCAAAGAGTACAAAAATGATGACTTTTAATAAACATTTGATACTCAGACTTAAAGATGCCAAATTAGCGATAAATACCATATGGAGGTCCCCCAAATTTTAAAGAAAGACGCAGCAGCGCACAATATAAGCTCTTCAAGTGTGTGGACATACACAGTATGAAGAAGCAGAGAAACTCAGAGAAACATGCATTATACAAATAATTGCTGGAAACTGGCTAATTTCCAATTTTTGGCAACACCTTGGCTCTGCACTTCAACTATATTAGAAAACAAGCTTTTAAACAGTTTCAATGAACAACTTCGGATTGATGATACCATCTCGGGTCTTCAAATATTCCAAAATAGTAAAACAATTGTGATGATTTCAAAGGGCTGTGCTATTGTAGAATCTCCACCGACCTATTTCTAGCACTAACAGATATCCGCCATATTTGCAAAGGCCCAATCAAAATACGCATCACAATTGGTTGTGGGCGTGCTTAAGTCTAACAGGGATATAAAACCCTCAGTAATCAAAAGGTAATAGGTATTTCTTGCCTCACTAAGAGAACGTAGACATAAATTGAAATCTCTAAAGGATTGAGTTGCTACTCAAAACTCATTGAATAAGGATTCAAGCTCCATTCTGAATTTTTGAAGTGGATAACGCGGATTTCTATAGCATATAAGAAAACCAATCTAGTTATATTTGAAAACATCAAAGACTTAAGCCCTTATGGAGAAGAGAAAACATAGAATGCAATCCACCAATGCCGAATGCAGCCTTTCCTGGGTCATACAGAAGAACTTCTGCATGTTTCATACTTCAGGAACTTAGTATTCCCTTGTACAATAGGAACAGGGTATACAAAATATTATTATTTCAAGCTTTTGGGGCTACTGAAAGACATGCTGAGGCTATGGCTATTATATAGTTGAACTCGGCTTACACGATATAACTTAATTCTATAATACAAATCGATCTAATATTCACACACGAGGTTAATTAGCGTAAGTTGTTTTTAGGATCCGATGATGGTTAAAAGAACCATTTTTATATGATATTGATACCCGATACTGATCAAATTTGGTCAGCTTATGTAGAGCCCTTGAGAAAACACTTTTGGATCAATTCCAATGAAAAACAAAAATGTTTCTGATAAAATCACAAATTACCAAAGGACCAAAATATTCTTTGGCTGCAACCGAAATATATTCGCTTAAAACAAGCAAATCCAATTTTCTTCTTCTCGAGCCATCAGAACACCATCTCTATAAAGTATAAATTAAACACCAATTTCATCGAAGCACTTTCTCTTCTTTTAAATGTGCATTAGAAATGTGGTGCGTCCATTCAGGATGAGGCACTTGCATTTTACAGTGAACTCCCATATGCGTGCTGCCGCGGCTGCCTGACTGATTGCAATAAAGTTATTACAAAGGATCAAGCCAAGAACCATGCGTCAAGGATGTCGAGATAGGAAAAAGCTGTTAAGCGCGTTCGACGCGCATGCCGCCTATGGCATTTCTTTATCTGTAACTCTCTCTTTCTCTCTCCCTGTTGTTGGTCTTTGAACAATATTTGTCCGCACTTGGTATGAAGGTTAATTAGGAAAAATGAAAAAAAGGTGTTGTAAATCTCTGATTACGTTTAGGTCGAATCTCCCTTGGTAATTTTAGACAGAGTGTGTAATGCGAGTAAACTGCAGGACCCTACATTTGACACATTCACACAGCCAAGCTGCGTTGTTCTATGCTACCAATCAGCGTTTTAATACCATTCACAAAAAATTGCGATGGTATATTCATTATGTCTGGAAGCTTGCAATGCACCGAAGGAAGCGTTTCCAACTATATCAAGAATATGATCAGCATGACAAATGGTTCAACACAAAGACCTCAGAAGTCTTCAGAGCTGCAGTGCTGAAAATTTTACCACTTCATTTCAAGTTTATCCTGGATCGGAGAGCTATATCCCATATATATCACATTTCTGCTTAGTAGACAAGTGGCATAGAAGTGGGCATATATTTACAACGTGAATGGTATGTAGGCCTCGGGCAAGCCGAGGCTAGCCTTCCTCTCTTGTACATTTCAATTTTCCCCACTTTCCTCATCATAATCACATTTGCCACGCCGGCGAGGACAAGAGCGCCTAGGCTCGAGGCTCGTGAGTGTGAGTGTGCAATTTAAGCCACAGGAAGTCACTCAATTTGTATCGTGGCATTTCCTGAAGTATTTTTTTCTTGATTGTGTACAATTTTGGTGGTTTTCCTTCCACTTTTTATATTGATGGGCGTGCTCTCAAATATTTTTCTCAATTTGGCTGAAAACTTCTTCGAAAAAATCTATATCTTTATTTTGCGATCCATTTCCTGTCACACGGCTTGTAATATCAATCCATTTTTTACACCATTAACACAAAAAAAAACTGTTTCCGACTTCATAAAGTATACATTTTCCTATATATAATGTTCCTGAATGATTAATTAGCAGCATTACATTTTATACCCTGTTCCTATGAAACAAGGCATGATCTGAATCCAAATGGTTATATGCGTGCTATATGATATAGTGAGCGGATCTGAATCGGCGGGTGCGGATACTCACCAAAACAGAAAATTCATACTGCTAATTGCTCATTCCGGAGTAATCGGTTGTATGGCATCTATATCATATAGTATCATATATATCATATACTGTTGTAGTGGGCAATGTACATATATTAATTCATTCATTTGATACCAGAAACAGGTGCTTTTACGTCGAAGTTGGTAAACTGAAACATTGTTAATAACATTTGCGTAAGCCTTTGTTGTCCAAAATATGTTCTCGCTATAGGAGGCAAATAATGCAGACTGCAAATAATGCAAGCTGAGCACTCGCATTACGCTAGCAAAAAATTAAGTTAACAGCAGAATGCGACCCCTTGCAAGTTACTCTTATTCAGATGTATAGAGCTGACCGCCGCCCAAAATTTAAGTATAAAAGGCAAGAACTTATCAATAAAGAATCACACTTAAATCTGCACTCAAAGGCGCCCATTGGCCCTCGTGTTCTTCATTTCTGAACCTTAATACGCAACTACACTTTGAGCTTGCTTTTGTTGTTGTTGATTTGTGCAAAATGGTTTTGCCTTTAGAAATCCTAGCACAGAAATTTATGGTTCTTCGTCTGGGCAGAGGTCAAAAATTGCTCCCCGTGTCAAACTTTCCAGTGTCGCGCCCTCTGTATCTGCTGTGGCTGCAGTGCCCACACCTCTTATCAGCGGTCCAAAGTCGAAGAAGGTCTTTACTTCTAGACTTGCCGTAGATTACACATCAGAAGATGTTTTCGCCTATGTCCAGGCCAAAACTAGTTTAGATAGTTCGAGGATTAAGGTAGAAAAGTTTAGGTTTAATGTTGCGCGCAATATAGCTCCAAAACACTAACTTTATCTTTCTTTCTTGCCTACCAAAATAATAAGTAAGAAACCTTAAATCGAAACTCCCTAACCTTTACACTGAAACATGGTTAGAGCCCGATATCTTAGACTGCAGAGTCAACAGCAATCAGTACGCCACCACCCTTTGCAGAATGTTTCTTAATAATTATACCACCCATAGATTTGATCGCCCCTCCCGCCAGGGTGGTGGCGTACTGATTGCTGTGGATTCCGGACATCTGTCGGAACCAATTCTGCTTAATTTTGCTAACATAATTGAATTTATAAGTAATAAAGTGTCTCTTAAATGTTTTTCTGTCTTTATCACTACCTTTTACATTCCTCCACGTTCCGATATTTCTGTTTACTTGGATCATCTTAATGCTATTCAATCAATCGCGTCAATCCTCTGTGATCGATACCTTCAACGCAACGCGAATTTGTTGACTGCCTACTTGATTTGTAATTATCTCAAGTTAATTTTGTAACAAACTCATAGAATCGCCAACTTGATTTGATATTTGAAGACTCGTTTCACCCATTATTACACGTTACTATGGATATTCCTATTCCTGCTGTATCATCTCTGCATCATCCCACTTGTCAGCTAGAACATATTCATTTAGAAAGGCTAATTTCGTTAGCCTTAACGCAGTCATCCTTCAATAAGACTGATCATATTTGTACACTAGTACAGTGCGGTAGACTTCTTCTTCAAACTTCTTTATTCCATTTTTAAGGATTTTGTTCCGCTCAGTAGTTCTGTTACCCTTAATAAGCCACCTTGGTTTACTCCACAGTTGTCTAATATAACAAACATCAAATCTAGACTCTTAAGGAAGTTCAAGATCTCGGGAAGGTCCTCGGACTTTTCGCGTTCTATTGCTGCTGGTCTGAGCATATTTGCATCGTTTTAGAGTTTCCCTCAGGACCCAAAAGAATTTTAAGATTTTGGCAATTCAAAACGAAAGCAACCTTTTTCATTATTTTATATAAGCACTGAAGCAAATACAGATCAAGGCATTGCCAATTTGTTTGCCAAGTTCTATCAAACGACTTATTCCTCTCTTAAGTATCGGTCTGATCGGGTCCTGGTCCTGATGGCGTTCCGGGGTGTATTCTCAGATTCTGCGCTGAAGCGCTTTGTAAGCCGATTTGGAAGCTTTTTGATCTATCTTTGAACTGACATTTACACTGACTTCAGCAAAGCATTTTACTGGGTAAATCACTGATTACTTATTCATAAGTTGGATCTGCTTGGCTTTCCATCCTATCTTCTTAAGTGGATTTACGTCTACCTTAATCTCAGAACTCAAAAAGTTCTTTTTGAAAACTCTTTCCCTAAGCCCCTTAGGGTTACACCAGGGGTACCTCTTTTCGTCTTCGCGATTCCTGTAGCTCTTTATGCGGCTGCGCCCGTCGGCCGGTTGGGAGGGAGGTGGGAGCTTCTTGTCTGAGTTTCGCGCGTAATTGTTAAATAGAGACTGGCTAACCCAGTTCTCCATCCCCACTGTCTGTGAACCGTTTGGCACTTGATCCACGAACCGTCTTGTCTGTGTGCCTTAATTAATAGATGCAACCTGCTATGCTTGGCATAGCTTGGCAGCATGCGTATCGGCAACGGCATCTATCTGTTCTGTATTTATTAATTGCCGGAAGGAAACCATTTCGACTAGTAGAATGAATCCGATTCCGAAAACAGGCGTGTTGGCGTTGTTTAAACCAAAATTTCAGGGCACAAATTGTTCACGCCTTGCTCGCGTAGTCTCTACTTTGATGATGGGCGGACTATGGCCGTGGCAATGCCGGCTTGGCTATTAATTACAAAGTTATGCATTCACATCCTGCAACCTGATGCAAAGGGCGCTAAACGCTGAAGCGTGTGCCTTTCCATTGGAATGGGCTCTTCATGTGTAGGCGGCATGGAACCGTCGATCTTGTTGGCTCTAGTTGTATTTTCCAAGAAGTCGCTCCTGCTGCGAGGCAGGTTGCAATGATTATGAGGATGCCCGCTGATTCAAGAAATTGCAGCTACAAGATCCCGTATCTACGAGTATTAAGTAGATACATATCTAGGTAAATATCAGGCAGCGATTTAGATTGTATTGTCACCGGCGTGGACATGGACTGCAATCAGCAGCTATATAAAGCTGGTTGCGGTGTTTGTATGTTGGGTGCAAGTGTGCAATGGGTGGTGTTCTCGGCTTTTGGATATTCAAACGTAAACGCCCAACTGCTGGTGCTGCCAGTGGGTGTGTCATGCAGGCCAATCGCACCAGAAAACCGAAGATCCATGGCATTGAAAAATCCATGCTAAGAAAGATCTCCGTTTCTTTTGATGTAACTTGCGAAGACCGCCGACTGATGCGAGCTCCGGCTCGGACTCATATTCGAACGGGAACTGGAACTGTGTTCCACACTGGGCTGCTCACTTTGCTGTTCGAACAGGACAAGAACAAAGGTGACAATTTTACGTCTTAATGCACATCAATGCGATTTAAAATGAACCGCCTCTATTGCGGCAATCTCTTTGGTTTTTGATTTTTCGCAAAGCGCATTTTGTTTTGCGTTTTTGTTTCTCCGCTTTTTGATAAATCGATTATCGTATGGTAGGAGGCTGTCGCAAAAACAAAGCAATCAACAAAAGGAAAAAACCAGATTCAATGGGTGCGCCGGTTTCTTTGTGCGCATTACTTTTGGTCGCTGAACGTAGAAGTTGAACTAGATGAACATCATCATCATCATCATCATCATAGACATAATTATCATGATCAGATCAGATCATCAATATGTGACCGCAATGTGGTTGACCGACCGATCATAGTTGGTGACATTGTTTTACCCCTGGCCTAAGACGCTCCAGTCACAGCTCCGATTCCGATTCCACAGCAGTTTTTGTTTAGTCGTTGAATCTGATGGAATTGGATGAGAATTTTAGTCTCAAAAAACTAAATGAAAATGAGTATATATTTTTGTATTTGTATAGCGATTCCCCGACTTTTAGACAGGCCGCAAACTATGCAAACATACGTACACAATGCGTTCGTGGAGGACATCAATCAAGTCTAGACTTCGGCTAAAACCTTTTCTTAAAATACACGTAACACGTGTAATAGTGCGTGTAATAACGTGTAATAGCACGACAATAATGAAATAGACTTCAGGTGGATCATTTTTTCTGCTCAACTATGTCCTTACTAATTATACTCTTACGCTAGTAGAGTAAACGAAATGTATGTAACAGGTAAAAGGCAGCGTTTCCGTCCATATAAGTACACATATATATTCATGATCAGCATCAACAGCGGAGTTGATCTAGCCATGTCCGTCTGTAATTCTGTATGAACACCTACATCTCGGAGATCTAGCTCTTATAGTCTCCGTAACCAAATTTGGTAGGGCGTCAGATAAAACTTCTTTTAGTATTGTCACACCCCTTCTGGCCCCCGCAAATCCATAAAAACCTTATATCTCTCACAATTTTTGACACATTTATGTTGAAATCGTAAAAAAAAACTTTTTGTATGGTTGCTCAAGTTGACTTTGATAAGATGTGCTCCTCTGTTTTATTGAGCCTCCAGGGTACCTCGGTCGTCTGCACATGTCCCATTTACCACACTGTCAACTCTCACGGTGTTTGAAAAATCAACCATTATTGAAGAAGACAACAACCAGCCAGATTTTCAACCTTGATTTGGTTTTTGATGACATGGTGGAAACTAACCACAGAAATCACAAAAGCCCGCATATACAAAGAACACATTACTCAGCATTGAAGGTAAATGCATTTGCAGTTCAAGGCGCAGTTGCAGTTGCTTTCAGGGTCATTCACAGAACACAACGAACACGCGCACGTGTGCTAGTTTCAGGTTGAGATTCAGGTTCGACTCTCAAATATACTATCACGGGCAATCAATGTCAGACGGTATTCAGAGCGAGAAAAGCCAAATCTAGCAGCATCATCGAAGGTTGCTGAACAAAAGTGAAATCCAAATCCATTCAATAGATTTCACTGGAATATCCTGTTGCCATTGTTTCGGGCTTCACTTAGCTCGCCTCTCACTCAAATGAAAAGTGAGTTTTTGAGACTTCACGACATTATCCCGACCCGACCTTTGCAGCTCCGCACATAGATATGATTCGTAGATGTGGTGCTCCTGCTCCCGCTAGGCCCCATCCTGTAACTGGCAAGCATTGGAAGTCATTATAGCCATTATAGAGGTCAGTGGCAGCGCCAAGGTCAAGGTAGACGTTAATGGGAGTATAGATCTTGCTTAGTGCAAATCCTACTCTTTAGGCTGCATCCAGAAATGCCAAGAGAATGGCGCAGCGGTCATCTTATGCCATCTTATACATTCCATCCCACACGGCGGGCGGCTCTCGATGTCTCGATGCCAAATAAGAAGTAGGAATTCGTCACATGCTCGTCAAACTAATAGCACCCAAGCATAGCTACCTGGCTGGAAAACTCTTAGGTTTTTCTGTTTCGCCTCTGCGTGATATATTGGCAATCCAGCAGGTGAGCTGGTATTAGCGAGTGTCGAGTGAAATTGAAACCGTAGTGCATGACTCTGTCCCATACTGTTTTTCTTTCGATATGAACACATGCACACGATCATGGAATTCCCAAAGATGCCTGTCACGATTAGTATAATTGCAATTTTAACATAAATTATTCGAATTTTTGCTAGATAACAAGCAAAATAACACAATTGTTTGCTCTATTAATGGATGCCCAATTAACTTCTATTAGAAGAAGACAGGAACGATCGACAGAACTATCTTAGCGGCGCACAATATGCCGATGTTATAGGTAAAAAATTAAAAAGTCAAAGTCAAAAGTTTGCATCCAAATATAAAGTGGGGTTTGCTCAAATGGTATCTTAATTTTCCCACGAAGTTTGCAACGCATAGAAGGAAGCGTTTCCGACTATATAAAGTATATATACATCCTTGATTAGCATGACAAGGGGAATCGATATAGCCATGTCCGTCTGCCTGGCGGTCTGTCCGTCTGTTTCTATGCGAACTAGCCTCAGTTTTAGAGCTATCGAGTTGAAATTTGTACGGTAGACTTTTTTTTATGTAAGCTGCTCATATATCAAAATCGTCCAGATCGGTCCACTATATCATATAACTCCTACATAACCGACCGATTCGGAAGGAAATCTTAGTATACCGGAGTTTTTGTTGTTGCTTTTTATCCGAATTAAAACAAATTTTTAACGTGTCAGTCCTAGAAGCTGATCGAATTTCAACCGAATCTGCAAGGGTATATAAGCTTAGCTTACCCGAAGTTAGCCTTATTTTCTTGTTTCCTTTCTTGTTTTAATACATGGACATTGTTGGATATTATTGCCTCTTATTTATTTTAAGATTCGTTGCCAGATAGTGGCGAGTTTTGATCGTTAAAATATCTTTCCCCAGCACGAGGTGCCATGGACCTCTTTAAAAAGTCCATCAAACTTCTGAACCATTGTTTTCAATACTTTATTTTAGCTTTTCAGATGAACCTTGCATGTTGGAAGCGTTCGTTGTCGCCCCGTTAATGAGAGCTACCAAGAAATCCGATGACTTTCTGGGACTGCTTTGGGCAAGTACAAACACTTGACGCTGACGCCTGGTTAAGTGAGACATTTGACAAGCGGCTGCTCATTTATTACTCTTTGAGTATGGAGATAGCATGCGCCTCCGCGCTACTTGTATTTTGACACATGTATCATAAATCTTGTCCAGCGATGCGCAGTGCGTCGGCTTCGTAAAATCACAGAGCTCAAATGCTAAAGTACAAGTAAGAACCAAACACAAGGACAATAACAAATGCATATGCTTCGCGCTGCTCGTATGTCCTTCTTTCTTTGAATTGCGACATGATAGAATAACATAAGGCTCCTATTTCCGAAACGCATACAACATCAAGTAAAAGAGAGAGAGAGAGAGAGAAGTCTCAGAGCAACGCGAGAATGAAGATGCAAAACAAATACACACTTCCTGCATCGGCGGACAGCCAACGGGCATGTCTGGCTAAAGTGGCGCACAAAAGAAGTTACTTCCTGGATAGGGCAACGCTGATCGAGCACTGAGTGTTGGGACTGAAAAAATGAATTTATTGCAATTGTCCTGCATCGGCCTCTGGCTGAGGCTCAGGATCAGCCGAGCTTGGTTATTTGAGCACCCCATTGTGGAGCAACATTCGGATGAAGTCTTAGCTAAAATTGCATATAAATTCTGGCGAGAGCCTATTACCAGACATTGGCTTACCATTGTATTTTGACACTTGCGCTGGGGATTGTGCAAGTCCTTCTGCAAACACATATGCGAATCCTCGCTGGGATCTGTCTAAGTTTCATTTTATATTCGTACTCTAGTAGAGTCAACGAGTATATTGTATTCGTGCATATGTATGTAACGGGCAGAAGGAAGCGTCTGAGACAGCATAAAGAATATATATTCTTGATCTGCATCAACAGCCGCGTCGATCTAGAGACCCCATCCCCCCCAAAAGAAACTAGTCTTGCATACTTTCGAGTGTGTCGAATATAAAGTAAAGAAAGAGTACGAGTATCTTATAGTCAGAATATCGACCAAGGCGTGTTTACTTGTTATATCCGGTAACAATGGACTAAGGCGAGAGCAGAGCTGAGGAAACGAGATGAGATATGTTTCACTCTCAATCTCTACCAGTGCCACTGCCAGTGCTTCTTTTCGTTTCCTGGTTTTATCTTAAGCTGACATACAATCACATATCGCATTGTTCTTCGTGCGCTGCCGTCCAGAGCCCTGCTTACTTAATTTTTTTTTTACCTTTCCTTGAGAGTTTCATTTTTTTTTAGTTTTTGAAGGGAAATATTGCAGTATCGCAATTTTGGCAAAGATATGTTTCCTGTCTGCATCCCATCTCCTCTTCGCTGTCTCTATCCCTGGGCGGGTCAGCTCTAGGCAACACCCAACTCTTTCTTTTCAATGGCAACCTAAGACACTCGATTGATTTTAAAATTCTTGCACGTGTCCAGCTTTTTTTTATAACATTTACAAAATGGTATATCAATTTTTTCAGGAAGTTTGCCATGCATAAAGTATATCAGTATTGATCAGCATGACAAGGGGAATCGATATAACCATGTCCGTCTGTTCGTGTGTCTGTTTCAACACAAAGATCTCAGAAGTCTTAAAAGCTGCATGCTGGCTTGCATCCATTTGAGGAGACCCTACGTCCACTGGCGTTCTGATCAAGATCGGAGAACTATATCATAAAGCTTAGGAGCATACATTTTCTGTTTTTTTATTTTTTTATCCAAATTAATACAAATTCATCTAGTATGCCTTGTATCCACTCCATCCAGATTTGATCTAGATCGGTTTTATATTTACAATGTAAATGGTATATAAGCTTCGGCAAGCCGACGCTAGCTTTCCTTTCTTGTTTTTATTATTT
This sequence comes from Hirtodrosophila duncani, assembly GCA_037043425.1. Taxonomy (NCBI): domain Eukaryota; kingdom Metazoa; phylum Arthropoda; class Insecta; order Diptera; family Drosophilidae; genus Hirtodrosophila; species Hirtodrosophila duncani. The sequence goes on from JBAMBM010000097.1 coordinate 751,006, forward strand.
TATTTGCATAATTGTTCTCCTCCTTTCTTCCTCTGACCCTGCCCCTTCCCCTGCCCTTGCCCCTGCCTGGCTTTGGCTTGTGGGCGTGGCAAATTTGCATCTCTTAGATAGATAGCATTTTGCATTTGTAATGTGGCACAGTTCCTTCCATTCAAGCATATAATCATTTTCTTTATTTAGGTTTCGTCTTGGCACACGTTCAAGCTTACGTTTCTGTTGGAGGAGTGGTTGGAGGGGTTGCAAGGAGGGTACACGACGCGGCGTCCGCGTTTCTAGGGTGCGAACAATTAGTGGTAAGGGATAAGTGCAGAGGGCATGACGGAACTTTCTACACAAGCGGATGTACAATGTTGGGCGGAAGTGCATTTTAGGACTTGTAATTACGTCCAGCTTTTCACGTTGGGGTGCGCTAGCCACGTGGGCCGACAGGCTACCACTGGACCAACTCTGGCACGGGTTTCAGTCCGTTTCAACCTCTCAGGCGTGACTGCCTATTTCCGCCCCGCCACTAGCCAATTTATATCCATTAACAATGCGCAAGCCGCATTGAAACTCGTTAAAAAATATTTCAACAAATAAAAATGCGAACACGAAGGCGAAAGCCAACGAGTTGTTTCTATGGTGCGATATGTTGCCATGGGTTAACCTCTATGTCCTGCTGACTCACCTATGACCGGTTCATTTGATCAATGATAAGCCCTTGAAAATGTGGAACGTTCTTGCCTCATAATACTTCATAGTTAAATTGTATAACTTCTTTAAGAAGTTGGTGAGTTCATTCCCATATGGTAACACGGCTAAGGACCTGGGACTAACCCTGAACGAAGGACTGACACGGATTCCTCACATGAAAGCGAAGAGGAAACAATTATATTAGAAGCTCCTTGGGATAAACTGGCTCATAAGCCAAAACAAGCTGCTTCTCATTCAGAAACCGACCTGCACCTGGACCTTTTCAAAGAGTTTGGTAAATGTTACACAGTCATCAACAGAGATCTGAAAGTTCCAATTGCGATTGAGGAAATTCAGCAGGAGATGCAAGCTTCGCTTCGTAGGCCAAGGAGACTCCAACACTAGATCTTTGTGATAGCCAATCCGCATACTTTCGCATATGCCAAGACATGAGTTTTTCAGTTTGTCAGAACTTGAAATTTGATGATGTCGATGAATAAAAATATTTTTCATATATTGTTTCCTTTGTTTATTTTTATTATGTTTTGCATATTGCAGATAATAAAGTACCTACTTAGTTTAGTGTCTTCCATGTCTTAGGTCATAACTTAGGACTAATAAAAAAAATATATTTATGTTTTATATCATTGTCTTCCATAAACTAGAAAAAAAAGTGGACTTAATCGTATGCACATACTCGTATGGGCTGAGCTAGCGGTGTATATAGAATTAGGGACTTGGTTATCCATGCTTTTTCACTAAGGCAACCATTTGTTGATATGTATTTACAATTTGTACATCGGCAGTTCTTGTTCTTGGCTTGGGCTTTTCACTCACTGCTCCTGCCACGATGAGATGTAGTCGAGCAGCTCTTCGTCGTCGGGCTGATCGTCGCTGAAGCTGTCGAAGGATCCGAACTTAAATTGTTTCTGCTCGTCATGCTCGGGCGCCTCCTGCTTGACATAGCCGCCGGCGGAGACATCTGAATCGCTGTATGATGGCGTAGGGGAGGCGGAGTGGTACGAATGAGTCTGGCGAACGATCCCCTGAGGGCTGTCCAGGCTGCTGTAGTCATGGTAGCTGCCATCGTTGCTGCTATCGTCCGAGCCAGTGAAGAACTGATGCTGATGCGGCTGCTGGCCATCATCCAATAGGTCCTGTAGACCTCGTATGTACTCCACAGCGATTCGCAGGGTGTCCACCTTCGACAGCTTCTTGCTGGCCCCGCGCCCGCCGTTCGATAGGGCATTGATCACGGTCTGGGGCAAGTGCTGGCGGAGATTCAAGAACCCATTGTTCACCTGCTTAACGCGATTGCGCTCCCGGGCATTGCGACGGGCCACTGAAGGGAGCTGCTCGCCATATGGCATGTTGGCATAGTTGTACTTCTTTTTGGGCAGCAGTTGGAGCGGCTCTCCAGCTTTGGGTTGCAAATTCTGCAGTTGGCTGTTGCCCAAAGGTAGCTTCGGAGCAATCAGCTGATGACTCGAGGAGACGTATTCCTGGAGTTGTTGCTGCTGCTGTTGGAGCATCAGCTGAAAGTGCTGCTGCTGGTAGCTGCTACTGCTGCAGATGCTCGTCATGGTAATCCGTGTCAGTGTTGCTTCCCGCTGAACTTCAACTGAGTAGAGTTGGAGTTGGTGATGTCAACTGTGTGGAATCAAATTCCGCATTGGTAAGCCTCGTCCTGTGCCCTGCCCTTAAGTACTTGCCAGGAGCGACTGCGACTGCCACAACGCTAGCGTCAGCGTCGACTGCGCCGCCTGCCCTTGCCGGTGGTGGCAGAAGTGATCGCTACGCGCTACCTGCCTTTGCTTTTGCCTGCTTTGTGTTTCGGTTTCGTCCTTTGCCTGCGCCTGCGACACAAGTGATCGGGATACGGATTCCTCTCTTTCTCAATCTCCTTGCTCTTGCTAGGGGTTGGGGTTGCTAAGGAAGAATGACGTGGGTGCTCTCTCTCCTCTGACTCTGTCTCTCTGTCTCTCTGTCTTTCTTCAACTGCGTGGCGAACATGATTTATGTGGCTATGCTGGGTCCTTCCCGTCCCATGTATTTGTCCTGGCTCTAGCATTGTCCTTGCTCCTGTCTATTTTCTTGCTATACTCGTACTTTTTTTTAGAGTAAACGAGTATATTGTATTCGTGCAAATGCATGTAACAGGCAAAAGAAAGCGCTTATATGTATAAGCTCATAATCTTTTAGTCGAGAATCTTATAGTCGGAATACCGACTATAGCGTTCTTAATTGTTTTTATAGCTTCTTTGGCTGGATATTCTCAATTTTCTAAACATTTTCAATAAATTTAAACAATACGTCACAAGGCATCTCCTTATCAGTGTCAGTCGGTTTCGACAATGCACTACTTCCATTTGCATCGCCATCACCTGCGTCGTTCGTTGCATCGAAAGAAAATACAAGGCAAGCTCCATAGGCTTGATAAAAACAAAGAAATCTTTCATAATAAAGTTAAAGTATTGCCCTGGCCATACGCTGCTTAAAGTTGGCACTGGCTAACTGGTATTTTGCATTAACAACTGCCCCATTGCCTCATTTGACACGTGCTTCCGACTATATCGCGATTAACATACGAATATATATACGCAATATCAACAACAACAATTGGAGCTGCACCTGGGCCAGGAAAATCACACAAGTGTCTGCCGCCACATGCATACAAAACGCTTAGGGAGTGAGGCGACGGCGACTCTAACTTGGTCTGAGACAAAACAGGGATAAGGCAAATCCAAATCGTGCACTTGGACTTTGTCACGAGCCTGCACAATTATTGACAATGATTTTGATTGACAATGAACGACTCTCCCTCTGTGAGGGAACCCCGCCTCATCACCGACTAGTTACCACGACCAGTCCCCATCCCCAGTCCCATGCTCATTATGAGTCATAGCTTCTGATACTCGTACCCGTGGCAGTGGCAACAAAAGAGCTTCTACTTTGCCTCCCCTTTCGGTTGCAATAAAAAATCGAATCATAAATGTGTAAACTTGCAACTTTGTTGTTAGCTATTGAATACCGTTACGGCAATTGGTACTCCGAATCGTATTCGTATATGGATTCGTTTTGGTAACGAGATTGCACCCCCATAAAGGCATAAACATAACCTTGATTAACATTGAGCTGGAGGAGACAGCTGCAGCCTGGAAATTGAAGAGCAGCCCGAATGGAGCGAGGGTGTGGTAGTGGACCCTGGAGTCTTAAAAGGCAGTTGCAATGTAATCGTTATTTAAAAGTTGCCTAGCACGGTTAACGTTAACATTAACATTAACGTTAGGCCAAGAACCATTCATTTGGTGTTTAATGCATTTCTAATACAATTCCGACCATAGTTCATTCATCGCGTCATCACGCACGCCTCCAAAAGTGAACGAAAATCTTAAAAGAATACCCTTTCTACATCCCACAGCCACCGAATAACCGAAAATGTTTTGGTAGCATTTTAATTAGCTTTTCATTCCTCTGGGTGATTAATTAAAGTGGATGAAACGTAAAATGTCCTGGCTAACACTGCTATCCGAAAGCAGATCAGGGGTTGATTGTGTCTCACCTGGCAGGTATACGATAGAAGACGTAGGTGTAACTGTGCAATATCAATATGCGATGAAGTATCAGGACTGCCCGAAGATATTTTCACCTGTTTGTGTGGATTGCTCGCCCAAAGTATAACTTGCTGTTTTCATATTGAATCTAGAACATTTAGTTCCCACTTAAATTGTCAACAGTAGATTTTAAAGAAAATACATCCTCTTTCATCATTGCGAAAGCTTCTGGCGAGTGCCAAGGGTCATCCGCTTCTTCCTGCACTTGCAACGTTGCCTTTGCGGCACGTTACCAATTGGTCACACACATCTGGAGCACATCTGAACGATGGAAAACGGCGCTGGTGGCTATATGTGCAAGGTCTGAATGTATGATTGAAATTGTTCGCTGTGCCCCAAAGCCGGTTCCCAGGCGGGGGACTATGCCCAGCATTAATGATGGCATCGCCCAAGTATATATTCTGCGGTCCCCAGCGGTCCCCAGCGGTCCCCAGCGGTCCCCAGCGGTCCCCAGCGGTCCCCAGCGGTCGTAACAAGCCACCAAGCCACATGTGGGTTTGTAATGCAACGCGCATTTATATCGACTATCGAGTCGATCTTATCGATAGATGCCAATATACAATTTACCAATTCAGACAAGGATGCAATTAGTTTTTTCAAATTAGATTAGTTGGAGTCATAGATAGCGCCCTCTATGATACCGGTTTGGGTTCAAATTAGATGTAATGGGTAGAGACATCGACCCACCCTTGTGCGCTGCAATGAATTTGGAATTGGTATGTGTTGATGTGAATGTGATCACTAATAGTTTTCCTACTAAATATTACTATAATAATATTTGCTATATCATATTTCATATATAATATCTAATTTTTACTATATTAATATTACTATAATAATATTTGTATCAATAATGAATAATATGTGGAACGGCAGATGGCATTTGTTGAACTAATTTCCTCTGTTAATGTTGCTGCATTCCACCTCATATCTCTGCTTCCAGCCGTCAGATGGCGTTGTAACATCATGATGCTCTGATGCGATCATAGCTTCTGGAACATTGCTAGCAGAGTAAATGAGTCTTTTGTATTCGTGCAAATGCATGTAACGGGCAGAAGGACGCGTCTCCGACTACAGTAAGTATATATATATATTCTTAATCAGCATCCACAGCGGAGTCTATGTAGCAAGGTCCGTCTGTATGAACGCCTAGATGTCGGAGACTATTCGTTTAAGAGCGAGTAGAGTCACCAAATTTGGTGACTTTTCTTGTTGGGGGGCCCCAGATCAAGTCCTCATGTCTCCCACAAAAGTGTTGCATACTTTCGAGTGTGTCGAATATTAAATAAATGCTGAGTGCGAGTATCTTATAGTCTGAATATCGACTATAGCGTTGGTTGGGAAATGAGTGGACTATTAGCTTTAGGTTGGATAAGATCATTATATTTGAGTTATTTATTGCTTATAGTCAATTAAGTTCACAATTGATGCAGATATCGCATTTGTCTTACTGTTAGGTTTCGGAGTTACACGCGTTATATTCGATTTGTTATGAGGCTGATTCCAGCGTTTCTAGGTGCAATTTTAGAGTAATTCGCCACCTGCAGAAATAACTATTCTGAGGCCATGGTTACAGCCATGGTTACAGCCTTGAAAGCAAGAGCGTTATACAAAGGAAAGAGCGGCTTAAGATAAACAGCAATTAGAAGTACAATGCGGTTGATAAGCATTTGTGTAGATACAATCTGTTGAGAATTTAGATATCTGAAAGTCAGGCCCTTGAGATTGCCACTTATTGCGCTTTTGAAGTGACGTTAGGTGTTAGTATTCGAGGTGCCAACTCTTCTAAAACCCTTGCACCATGGCTTGCAGCTGCCTCCCGCGATCCAGTCGGTTGATATGTATCTGCAAGAGAGATGGCTCGGGCACAACTGTATAAGGTTCGCCAATGAGAAACTGTGCCATCGTGACTGCTATCATCGGCCGAAAAGATTGAACGGGAATTTGAAAGCCATTCAATTTGTGCTAATACTATACTACTATATTCTTCATAAGTTTCGATGGCGCTACCAATAACTCGTCGTAAGTGCAGTTTAATAGATTTCACACCTGCCTCCCAAAGCGTGCATTAAGCAGCTCTTGTGATGTCAAGCTCCCAGTTAGTTGGTTCTGCTGTCTGTTTGCTTTGAAACTGCGGCGATATGAACTAGTGAAACGATAACAATAACTTCTTACCCGTAGCAGGCGAGACCACGTCGAGATTTTGTCTAAGAGCAGCTCAAACACATTTTCATCTGGTAAATTGTGCAGAGCGTTATCTGTTGACATCCTACGCTGCGACTTGACTGGCGGGCATTCCGAATGTCGTTGAGACAGCCAGGGCGGACCCTGCCACCACAGTTCGTGATTGAGGAGTTGGGACGGCAATAATGCTCTGGATGCGAAATCAGCAGGATTGTCTTCAGATCATACGTGTTGCCAGATGCTGAAAGTCTCCAAAATTGCAGCCGTGCAATTGCAGACATAGGTGCGGTGCCTCAGCATTGACTATCAAGCCAATGAAGCACTATCTCAGAATATGAATAACAAGAGGTTCTGGAAATAGAAAGAGTTTGTGATGTTTTGACAAGAGCAAGCCAGCAGGTGAGGGGCATTCAGTTCAAGTCGCGGTGTCTATATTGCTTTTATACGCGAGTCGTCGCGATAATCAATGTTACGATGTAGCCCGTTTCCGTATAGACCCGACGGTAGATTACGGCGGCGTATGCGTGCGAGGATATAAAACAGTAAAACAGTGCAGCCCGATTGGTTGGAAGGGCAATGCTATATAGCGAGGTATGCGGCGCAAAGATAGTTTACACAGTTCGTTCATAAATGCTTGCCAACGCCCATCGATTTTCGTTGAGTGCGTAGTCCCAGCTTTGGGTACTGATCCAACTGTCTTGGAATAATATTTTTAGCAATACGGCAGCCGGAGCGACGGGGTCTAATGGATCATATATTCGCGATAGTTCGGATAGCAGCATTCGATTGGTAGGAGTTCGTATAGATGGAATGTTCTGAATTTTGATATATAATAGATCTTTGCACGGTTCCCATTGCACACCAAGAAAGTGTACAGACTGTCGTGTTCCATTTGAATAGGCTTAAATGTGTGTTTAGAAATGCCCAGCATTTTGAGCTCCATTAACGAAGATTGAATTTAGCCTCTGCAAGTAGTGATACGAGTTCGTCCTTTAGTGTGATGAGCTCATCTGGCGAATCACATCCAGTTAGTATGTCATATACATATGTCTGCGTTTATGGCGGGAACAGCTAATGGATACTTCTTGCGGTAGTCCATTTGTTTTTAAACTCGAACAGCCAGGTATGGGGAAGGTGTTATTCCATATGTCACTGAGTAGTCGATGATGCCCAATGGGTGCGCATTCGTCTTTGCGGCAAAGAATCCGTTGATAATTGGAGTGTTGTTTCGACACCATGTGCCTCAACACATTATGTCTATGTTAGAAGCAAAGACATAGCGGCGCTGACGAAATTTGAAGCAGATATCATACCAAGTCTCGTTGTATAGGTGGGCCAACTTGTAAGCGATCGTTGAGTGCGAATCCTGTATCGTCCTTGCAGGATTCGTCAAAAACCACACGACATTTACGATATCGATCGCCCCGGTGTGCCAAATTAATTATCTGTCAGCTGCAAGTTACGAATTTGCCTCCAGATCGATGAATTAATGTTGATCGCTTGAGCCGGTATCAATTGAGTTAGTACTCTCATAGTGAGCGTAGTGACTTCAACAGAATCGTTTGAGGTGCGTCAATGTAGTTGTAGCCTGGCGCGCCGTTGAGTGATACCAGCATTGTTAACGGCGAGTCCTGCAACTGAGATGCGGGCATGAGTTCGTGAAACAGCTATGCGTTGAAAAATGCTTATGTTGCCAAAGAAATACTTGATCCAGAGTCCAGCAAAATATGCCAACTTGTGGGATTGCCCCACGAGTCCACAACGTTTGGCAGTATGCAGAAAGTGCAAAAGAATCCAAGATTTGATGTCCAGCGACAGCCGGTGTGTGTGCCGAGCTTGGTATACTAAAACTTGAGGGTAGACTGGTAGGTGCGGTTTTCCGATGCTGTACTACTGCCATGTGGAACTTGCAGCTCTTCTTCATGGACCAGTGTATGATGCCTGGCCTTGCATACCCTGCAAGTGTATTTGGATCTGCAGTCCTTTGACATGTGGGAGTGACCCAAACAGTTGAAGCAGAGCCTTTTTGCCTCGCAATCTCTTCACGTGTGTGCAAATTCAGAGTCTTGAATTGGCTGCAAAAGGAAATTCTATGAGACTGCTGACAATATACACACCGCGGTTCTGATCTTCGATGTTATATCTTCTCAAAATTCTCAAAATGGTATATTAATTTTGTCAGGAAGCTTGCAAGCACAGAAGGAAGCGTTTCCGACCATATAAAGTAAATTTATTCTTGATCAGCATGTCAAGGGAAATCGATACAACCATGTCCATTAAAGTTAGGTGGTGCATTGGACTGGGAAACTTATGACTCATTGTATAAGTAAGCAGGGGCACGCCCATACAGCAATCCCACAAAGAAGAATCCGAATAACGTCGTCTAAAAGAGAATGTATAAGATATATTTTCTAAGATATTGTGCGTGCTTAGAAACACGGCTGCGCAAACGGATGCTGTTCTTCGGTTTCTACTGTCTGTTCAGCGATAACAATTCACATCCTAATTAATTATATTCTTTATGGGTGTCGACAGTTTGTATTCATTAGGACTAATTGCAAATTCCAGACATCATTCGCATCTGAACCGATATCTCTTGTGGGTCAGCCTCACGTACGCCAGGGTCAAATGTAAAACGTGTTGAAGTAGGTCACACTCCCAGTGTAATGCAGATGCAGTTCAGTTATCGCACTCTACAAGAGCAACATATCGTAAGCGTGAAATCGGTCAGCTTATGGCAACAGCTATGGCAGCCAGGTCCTGATTGTAATCTATTTGTCATCCCACATTAATTTGACTTTTTATGGCTGTTTCCTCGGGGCCGCTATCAACCAGGATCAAGATCATGTAGCGGAAATTGTCACTTTTGTGGGATTAGTAAATAAGAGCGAAGTGAAACCCCAAAAGAAATGGGGAACAGTGTGTACTCCGGCAGTTGGCAGTTGGAAGTGAAATGAAGTCAAAATTCGCACGATCACACCTAATAACGGTAATTTACACGCACGATGCTTGTGATAATTGCGCCGCCAAATGGGCAAATGTGTTGATAGCTTTTGCCGCCGTTGCAAAAGCTAAGCATCAGCATCAAGCCGAGCGCCGACAGGATATGGATATTGTGAATTTTAGGCCCGAACGTGGCCAAAGACTGCACCGCATCCCGATGGTCTGTGTACGATAACAGCAGCAGCCGCCGAAGTCGCAGCAGTTATTAAAAACGGCAGTCAACAGACAAGAAAAATCGGGAGTCGACGGCGGCAACGCACAGTGGGAGAAATGGCATTCAAAGAGGATGTGGCACGAGTGATATGAATTCACTTCAACAGTAAGTTAGCAATCCTTAGTGTTATATGAGACAAAAGTAAAGGTTCTTCCTGTAAAATCAGTATATGGGAGACTATACAGATCGAAACTTCATACAGACATAGGAAGCATCTGGTAAATTTTTCAGCTCTGCAGACTTTCAAGTACATATATATATACTTTATAAAGTCAGATCAATTTGTATTACAAAATTGTAGCCAACCAGCAGTAGGCAGTATTTGTTTTTGGTGGGGAATCGATATATAGTTACATATATATGCCTATCAATTTTCAATTAAGTAAGGAAGTTTGTCAAAGATAGATTTGCGATCATTGTGGCCACTGTACAATGGCAACGGCGGCGTTTCTTGATTGCTGTGCCAAACAGTAACTGAATACGCCGCCAAGTGCGAAAAAATGTTGTCGAGGTGTGAAAAATAACTGAGCTGCGAGCCAACGGTTAGTGGTTGGGAAGGGTTTGCGGGCGGTGAAAAGGTAGCACAGTCACAGTGACTTGCCATTTGGCAATGGGCAGGCAGGCGTAGTCGTAGCCCCTTTCCTCTGGCTTGGCTCTGGCTGGGGCACGAATCGAAGGTGTTGAAAGCCTTTGCGCTTCTAAGAAACGCTTGTCGTTCTGCTCCATTCCCATTCCCCTTGTTGTTGCTGTGATTTCGGCTGCTTGATATGAAACGAGCGCGCGCAGCAGCTACTTCTGCAGTAAGAGTGAGGATGAGAATGTGGCTGCGACTGAAGGATCGCGATTGCGCCTGCAAGATGATATTTGTCGGTGGTGTTGAGGTGTTAAAATTACCCCAAGGTACATAATAATTACCTTAAATTGCAAAAACAACGAAATAAATTTCAAAGCTGCCTGCCAATCGAGCGAACGATCGAACGAGAAAGTCAGTCGGAAAGTCGATCCCGAATCCCGTACCCGTATATACCTTAATCTCGATCTCATAGCTTTTCGTCTGCCTTGGCGGTCACGTTTGAAGAAGTGCTTTCCGGCGTTGCCAGATCGTGTGCTGCGTGGAATGGGTCCAGCCAGGAAATATGCACTTACCCCGGGCGGCTGGCGCGCCATGAAAGTGAATGCTGATGCTGATGCTGTCATGGCAATTAACGCGAACTAATGGTCGCCGCGGACAATGTCGTCGATGGCGACATTTTGTGTCGTAAAATGACAAAGCCAGGCCAAGCGAAGCCAGGCTATACCTACGGGCCGATCTATTTAATTAATTGCCAACAAGTCGAAAATGTTTAAATGCTTTATGACGCAGATCTTGCGATAAAGACAGAGGACTCGCTTTGGGGCTGTTGGCCATAAATACAAATTCTTGTACATTTTTGTGCCTGCATTGCACGATGCACCACCACAATGACCAGTTGTAGGGATCGTTCTGTGAGGCTCTCAGAAACTTGACGATCTATATGATCTGAAAGTATTCGTATGTTTGAATACTTTTTCCCATTTCATTCTACGAGACTTCTGTTACGAAAACCGGAGCTGGCCTTGGGGGTATGGTTTGAAAGGCGGACAGCCAAAAATAAAAATGTGGGTAATTTCAAGACATAATTATCAAAAATTAATTGCCTTTTGTAAATACTTTTATGACTACAGTCAGCCAGGGCAAGTTCAAAAATACATATGAGTCTACCATATAATTACGCTATTAAAGAAAAATTAATTGAAATACCCCCAAATTGTTAACATCCCAAAACAAAACTTAAGCTTTGAACCCAGCTGAAAATGTTGTTCGGTTAGGGTTCGGTTCAACTTAAACTTGGTTCGAGACCCGGTTCGCTTCACAGCGGGTAAGAGTTCGGATATCTAGTTCGGAACAGATTCGATTCCAACCGGCTTACAGTCGCGGTCTATACCATCATTTAATCTACTTTACAGACTAGAGCTGCTTCCTTATTTGAGTAAAATCAATTTCAGATCTTGCCCTGCCAAAGTTTCCCAATTTTTCATCGCAGCATTTGGGTGGGCACTAAGAATTTCCTCGAAAACTCCAGGTGAAGGTCAGTGGTAGAACGGAGTTTCCATTTGAGGTTCATGTTAACTAAGCTTTGGTTCAGGGCTTGAATCCCGGTTCATCTATGTGTATGTATATTGTATGTAAAATACGCTATACCTAGTAAACTGGTATACCATATAGCAGACCGATCCTGATAAAATTCTTTGAACGGACGTAAAGGGTATAAAAAGCTTGCCCACATAAGAGTATCTTTTACATAGTCGGAATTTTCAACTGATTTTACTAACGTTCTGTTAGTATTACTGTGTGGTTTGAGTAACGCTGTTACTTATGTTGCAAATTAAAATCCAAATATGCTTAAACTATATTCATTTTTTGTAGTATAAATAATTAAGTTTTTGCAATTACACATTCCTGACAGAAGCTGCAACGACACACACGCAGCACGCACTAATATTATTTAAAACTATTCACAATCTAACTAGATGACAAGAGGAGAAATCATTCCGGAACAATCGGTTATATGGTAGCTATATGATGTAGTTCACCTATCTTCATCAGAAAAGGCAAGCGTACGTAAGGTGTCCTCAAATGGATGCGAACCGAATTTGGATAGATTTGTATGAATAAGAGAAAAGTTATGATAATAAGTGTTCATTCCGGAACAATCCTTTATATGAGAGCTATACGATCTTGATAAAACTCGAACTTGACAGGTTGCAGACAAAGGAAGCATCTGGTACAAATTTCAGCTGTGTAGCCTTTAGGATTTTTGAGATGTTTGTGTTGAAACTGACGGACGGACGGACAGACGGACATGGTTATATCGATTCCCCTTGTAATGCTGATCAAGAATATATATTCTTTATATATATATTCTTTACATAGTCGGAAACGCTTCCTTTTAAGCGTTGCAAACTTCCTGACAAAACTAATATACCATTTTGTAAATGGTATAAATAAAAATTGCATAGAGTGTGTCGAAAGTGGAATAAATGCTGAGTACGAGTATTTTATAGTCGGAATATCAACTATAGCGGTCTTGGCTGGTTTATTTCAAGAAGCTGAGAAGAAAAATTGTACCAGGCTGTGGTTTCACATTTAAATTTGGTCAACAGACTTGGGGGCTCCTTAAATAAATAAAATCAAAACTTGGTTTGCTTTGGATGAAAACAAAAATTGGTCCGAGCTGCATAAAATTTTGTCTGTGAATATGGAGCCTTATAAAAGATACAAATCAAATTTGGTTTTATTTAGATGAAAAATAAACATTAGGCCTATATGATATATACAATCTAAATTTGGCTTGATTTGGAGGAAAACAAACATTTTGTGTTAATTTCGAAAAAGTCGGTTCAATGGGTTCTATATGATGTAATTGCCCGACCTAAATAAAATGTGGTCAACAGACGTATGATGTGTCCGTCTGTCCGCCTGTGGAAACACCTAGATTTTGCAGACTATAAAAGCTAGAGTCACTAAATTTGGTATGTAGGCTCCCTTAATGTTTCGTCAGATCAAATTTGTTTTTAAATTTTGCCACGCCCATTCCCTACATATATGTATAAGCTCAACATCTGCCAAGTTTCATTAAAATCGGATATTAATTGTAGACAACAACATAAAAAAATATTTTAGTGGGAACACAAAGGATCAACACAAGGATCTCAGAAGGCTTAGAGCTACAGACCTGGAATTTTTACCAGAAGCTTATTTTGTCTGCATGCTGGTTAAGTTTGAGTTTCATCTAGATCGGACAAATATATAATGTGGCTTCCATAAACCCGATTGTTCCGGAATGTTCTGATTTTCATCCATTTCAGGATGCACCACGTCCGCTACCCTGATCTGTTCCAGATCGGACAACCATATCATATAGCTACCATATAACAGATTGTTCCGGAATGAACACTTAGTAGCATAACTTTTAACAAAAATAAATAAAAATATGGAATACTTTCGAGTGTATCGAATGTAAAATAAGGAGGACGAGTATCTAATGGTCGGAAAATTGACTATAGCTTTCTTATTTGTTTTTTTGTTTATATTCATTATTTAATTATAAGTACAGCTTACATTTTACAACTAGGTTTGTAGGGGTGTACGGTAACGATATTTGCCTGCAGTGCTTCACAGGCGCGAGTCGTTACCTATACGCTCCCTAGGATCAACATACTCGGGACTAGATTGTTCATGGAGATCGGGCAACCCATGACTTCCTCCAGTGATTGTCTTTGCGAGGTAAATCGTCCACACTCAAAAATAACGTGGTAAGGGCTTTCTACTGTGTGTCCTCTACAAAAAGGGTTATTCGTCGGTGTGATCATGACCAAACCTCTTTAAGTAGCTCCGAAAACAGCCATGCTCAGACAGGAGCCATGTTATATAGAGATTGAGCTCTCTGTTTTCGCCCTAGTCGCATTGCCAAGTTTGGTATGAACTGGTGTGTTCAACGCCCTTTGGATGAACGGTCCCACTGCTGCTGCCATTTTTCGATGCTCAGTTGCCTTGCTGCTGCTCGCGGACTTCCCGTGGTGGTAGCTTCTAGAGGTCTTCCTGGTGCAGCTTTATAAGCCATTTCCGACTCGTTGACCAAGTCGCGGATCGACACTATACCCGCTAGGACGAACACTGCCTCGTCTGATATGGTTCTGAATGCGCACAGTATGGCGCTTAGTCGGTATGTCTCGCTCACTCCCCGGCGGTAGCTTGGAACCGCCTTCGCTCGTTCCCAGATGAGTGCAGCGTAGAGGATGATGGGGTATTTAGCATTATCCGGAAGAGAGCTTGGCATGAGTCAGCCACCAGCTCCGTCGTCGGCGAAGCCTATGACATGCGTGCCTACCGGTAATGCTAGCCGCAGTATTGCCTCATACATTTTATTCCGCAGCAGTAGCCCCAACACAAAGCTTTGGGGAGCACCGTCTGACACTTGGTGACTTTTGGGACCATCTAGGGTGAAGTATTGAAGCGTCTCCCCTTGAAATAGCTGTTTGTTATATCCAGCAGGTAACCTGGAACTTCACGATTTGCCAGAGTGTCCAGAATTTTGTCCCACCTAGCTGTATTAAAGGCATTTTTAATATCCAGCGTAGCTTTGATGCAGTATTGTTTGCACCCTCCCTTCCATATCGTGCTTTGAATAGCACTAGTCCCAATGCGAACTACTTTGTCCAGTGCGCCTATTGTCAACTTAGCCTTCCGGAAGCCGAAGTGGTTTGGGGATAGGCCACCCGCTCCTTCGATCGCTGCTTCCAAGCGGTAGCAAATAAGCTTCTCCAGAACTTTGCCCACCGTATCAATTGGGCATATTGGCCTATAGGATAACGGGTCATCCTAGGCTTCCCAGCTTTCAGAAGGAGCACCAAGGTCTGCACTTTCCATATAGCGGGAAAATTCACTCTCTGAAGTACTCGTTGAATAGCTCCGCAGAGGCGTTTTCTGCAGGGACAGTGCCAGCTTCAGCGCCCGGTTTGGAATTCTGTCTGGCCCAGGGGCCATGTTGACTTTTAGACTTCTGCAGCTGACAGATCGGTTGCATTCTATGGCAGAGACGTTGCTTGCTCGGATTGTTGGTTAATTCTCCTGGGAAAGAGCATCTCCACGACATCTTAAGTTCGCTGGCGTCGGTTGGTGATGCCTAAGTGCCTGCGTGCCTGCATAAAACGTTTTTACCACTACCTTACAGGCTTTGGCCCATGGGTCTTGTTCGGAAGAGTCGTATAAATCAAGAAAGCAATCTCGGTTACTGCTGCAAATCCTATCATCTCCAAGGTGTGCCCCAGAGTTTTAGGAGCTTCCTGAACTGGCGATAGCTCCGGCTATGAAGCTCCAACAGAAGCCACTATAAGATGTTGTGCAGAAACAAAAAGTGTACCCGGGCAACGCCGGGTCAACTAGCTAGCTTACTTATAAATTGATTAACCAATGTCCATGGTTTACAGGTCTATATCTAAGATAAGTTAGGTAGCTCAATTTAGCAATTCGTAACGAGCATGGAATGAATAGGATGGTAGTTGGCCATGATTCCGGTGGCAGCCTAGAGGCCTCTTCTATGGGCCACTCGCTTGGGAGCTGACATAATGATTGGTCTCATGTGCTTGTCAAGGACTAATTAATGATTGAATGCTGCAATGCTGGAATGGAAGAAGAAAGGTTATGCAAACAAGTGCTTAGCAACACGAAAATAAGAAAACTCAGGGGAGCTCTCTTCAGAGAAACTTGCTGCGGCAAATAAACATCGCTAATGAATTTGCGGTTCATATTGATATGAAATCGCAGCGGGAAGACTAGTAGCACACTCGGCTAATTCGCAGAAGGAGAAGTATTAGCCAGGGTGCGGGTGCTATTGCTGCTTGTATGGATTGGCTGGCAAAGATCGACCTGACCGTCTGCAATGTTCGGCACTTTGTTACAGTTTCAATTTCTGTGGAAATCGTATTTCTTTTCTTTTCCTTATACGCTCCTTCTTTTTTCATTACATGCAATTAATCTAAGTCCAATTAAAAGGCAAACGCGAAGAAGGGGAAGTGTGCGCCATTATGAAATCAATACTGAGACCGAGTATCAATCCAGACAACGAAAACTAAGATTTCCTCACCTTTGCAAGACCGTCTGTAGCCTGAAGGTGCATCATTTCACATAACATACTTTTATTGTTAGCTGGGGATGATCCTTTTACTGGCTATGTTTGAGATTGTGTTTTAGGTTGAGTACTCTGCACAGCCCTGTGGCTAAAAAAGACTCATGAAGAGTGTAAATTGATATTGACTCCGGGCTCCCTTAGAAACATTAAACGTTCCCCTTGCGTTGAGCGCGTACTTTAACAATGAATCAAATACATTCGCTTCAGAGTCAGCGAAAGCGATTTGATGCTGGAATAGGAGAAAGAGAAAGCTACAGCAAATAATGGACAAAACCTTCAAAATAATCCTCGAAGCCTGCATGGGCCCGTTCCATGGCCTTTTTGCTCGTCTAACTAATACCATCTTTAGGCCCAAGTAAAAGGCTTTATCCCCATTGACCCCATCCAGGATTTTAGAACAGGGACCACACAACATTCTTGGGTTATCTTCGTTTTCAATACAATTTATATCATTCCTTCGAATCAGTCAATAACAAGTAAGCTGGAGCTGGACGATAAGCTGAAGCTCGAATTAGAGCAGCAGGAGTGTAAGTAATACGTCCCGCATGATTTCAGCTAACGAAAGAAACTCGAAGGGATGAACAACTCTATATTGCTGCCAAACAATGGTGTTAAATATGAAAAATTGATAGCCTTCAAAGTTAAAGTCAATAAAATTTATGACTCGTGTATCGAGGTCTAAGACTAAGGCACTGCAATTGAATCCATGAAGGTGCATACACACACGCATACACAGGCTAAGGCAGCAGCCTGTGTTTGCTTGTGTGTATCCTTGAATTCCCCTAACTATCCTGTGGAGGTTTTCATAAGAGCATTATCTTTTATTATGTCTTAATTTTTCTTATCCATCCATCGAGGAGCTCGACGACTACAAAAAGATCTTCCCTTGCCATAAACTGTGGTTTCATAATTTCATATTTCTCTAGCACTTTTTCACTTTTCGTTGTGTTTGGGCATCGTAGCATGTCTACTACAAAGATGGTCGCTCCGCGTATACATTTCTTGGTGCCAAATGTGGCTCGTAAACAGTCTAGAGATAATGCCACAACTGATTGATACAGCAAATGTGACCAGTTAGAAATCTTCAGGCATTTTATTAGCTCACAGAATTCTTGGGCTGTAATAGTTGTAGTGCTACTTTCAATAAAATTTCAGCTGGCCATGTATTTCTCTTTTGCTGCTGTGTTCCTGTAGGTATTGAACTTGCGTGTCCCATGGTGATTTCGGGTCAACATCATCGTCAATCAACTGGACACGAGCCGTCCAGCCAGGCCACCTGCCCTCTGTAAAGCCAGATCTTATCCAAGCTCCTCGACGTGTTGATATCTTCATTTGAACTGTGACCGCTTGGCGGGCTTGGCACAAGTTAAGGTGATGCTAAATCCGCATGCACGGCGATATAAATATATATATACAAGACCTCACAGGAAATCTGCTAAACACATTTTAATTATACAAAAGAGGACTTGATTAAAATGAGATTTGCGATCAGGCGACTTAAACGGGCATCTGAACATGTCCATGCACAAAACTAAGGAGCCAAGCTCACAGACTCGGAGACTCTGGGCAAACAAAGTCATTAAAATTGAATCAAAATTATAGTGCAATTACGTTTTTGGGTGTCCAACAGCGATTGGAGCGATTTCAATTACATTTTTTCATTGATTTTTGTTCATTTTTCATCTCATGGTCAAGAATAAAACATATTGGATATTGCAAAATAAATAATGCGCCATCATCGCCACCTGAACTTACGCTTACGAAATTCAATACATATAAATACATATGTATAAACAGGGCACGGGACAGGCAGAGAGTATGGTATTCGAATCTATACTAAGACAAGCCTAGGTGCATGCATAGGTGCAAGCCATTTCGGTGGACTGCTGCTTGGTATTGATTTCCAGCAAATTAGGCACGCCCTGTGTTGGTCCTGACATGGTGTTGGGAAAAAGGCGATCTGTAGCGCACCACGTGGTTGACGCTCATTTTCATTATATTTTTTGGCTTCTGATTCTTCCATTGCCATTGCTACTGTGCAACGAATGTGCAAAATGGATAAAACGGCTAAGTGCTTAAATGCCTTTCCATACAGCTGGGCAGTGCACAGATGTGACTGGATGGATGTCAACCATTGCATGTGACAAACCTTGACCTTGCAACCAGAACTAAAATATGCCTCGCCATGGGCCTCAGCCAACTGGGCCGATTGTTTTGGCAAGTATTTCATGCTTACTGTAAATATTTACGTCATGGCCTTTTTAATATGAAATGAATTTAACTACTGCTGAGGTCGAGGCCAGGATAAATGCATCGGCGTTTTAGTTGCGCTGTGGGCGATGCATAAGGACATCTTTCATACAAATCGCATTATAGCTACCAAACTCCTAGTGACAACATCTGTATGCAAAGCTGACACAGAGGCATGGAATTCTCTGTTCCTCAACGTGCACCTGAAGTCGCACCAGGGATGTGGCAAACGAAGTGCAAAGACTGGGTTATGGAACCAGCCTAAGAAGTATTGTATCCAGAATCAGGTATAGGGCAGCCCCAATTAAAGGAAATATCGAACGGTCGCATTGCGATAAGCTGGAGAGTTCTCCCCTAACGTTAAAAATTGAAAAGGATCAAGATCCGGCCCCGCATGCAGCACCTGTCTACTATGGGCCTGTATACAATTTCAGCATCAGGAGATCCTTCGCAAGGCAGCACCATCAGGGTCTGCAGAACCATTTTAAGATGTCGTAACACCACGAGCTCTACAAGATGATGCAGGGGGCTTTGCGGTGGGATACAAGCCTGCCGTTAAAAAAAAACACCAGCTAGAACGCTGTTATCCATATTCCGACTATAAGATACTCGTACTTTATTCAATATTCCAGACACTCAAAAGTATAAAACACTTTGTGATAGGCTTAATCCGCTCCTATTTCCATTGTTGAACAGGTAGGAAAAACAGTTTTTGCAATAGCTACAGCATATGTGACGCGACGGCGACCTGCTATATCAATGAACAAATGAGTAAGTAAAATGTTGGGACTTTCCTTTGATTTGTCTGTGGACTGAGTCAAAAGCAAAAACTGGAAAGGAAAGGGAAAGCGCGAATACAACAACACGTGTGAGGAAAACGTACATGTGTACACGTGCTTCGCAGAACGTCTTGATCATAAATAGCAAGAATAATATGAACAATAACACTGCCTTAAATTTATTTAATTGAATTTCTTTTGCTCATATCCCAGCAATGCAAAAAGGCTTTAGCAACAACTGCTTATATCCCCAATCTCCCTCTTAAGCTGCAAGTATGTGCAGGTCACCAATTGAAGCAGCAGCAGCAGCAAGCACATGTGTTAGAGTGCTAGAGATACAAAACATTTTTATTCACGCTAGCTGGCGTAAATTATAAAACTGAAGTAAACCGTAAGTGCTAATTTTGACGTTGTTTCTTAACCGATTTTAAAATTGGGTTACCTAATAGAATATATTCAGATTTATGTGTTTTTAATTGCACACTTATATCTTGAAAATTGCAGGAGATATAGTTTTTTTTTTTAACTTGTGTGTCGGGAGAGGGCGTGGCACAATGGCGACCCACAAGGAGAGTCTACATACCAAAAATGGTATCCGAGATCGGGGTGTTCATAGGAACGGACAGATGGGCAGACGGACAAGGCTAGATCAACTCGGCTGTTGATGCTGATCAAGAATATATATATTTTATGGGATTTTAGACGCTTCCTTCTACATACCAAACTTGGTGAGTCAAGGTGGGAGGAGGTGGGGCAAAAATTTAAAACAAACAAGATCTGACGACTCATAAAGTTACTCTACACACCAAATTTTATTGACTCTAGCTCTTATAGTCTCCGAGATCTAGGTGTTCATACGGACGGACAGACGGACATGGATAGATTGATTCGGCTTCCTTTGCCTGTTTCACACATTTGCACGATTACAATACACTTGTTTACTCTACTAGAGTACGAGTATAATTATCTGGATTGGATTGAATTAAGTTTGGACAACCATGGGATTTGGCTCTCATAAAAATAATTTGTAAACAACATTCTTTTAAAACCATGATATCTATATCCATCAGGCGAACAACGCGATCTTAATGCAAGAAATAACTCGCTTGTGGGAGAAGTAAAGCAATTGCAAAATATTGCTGGGCCTTGCTATTGAAATCGTGGTGTTGGACGAGAACAGCATGCAATAGCGCGCTCACAGGCTCGATAGAACCCGCTTCTGTAAGAAGTAAAGAAGTAAATAGTAAAATACTGCTGCCTATTCTTCTTTCTATTCTGAGCCCTTAATATCGTATACCTTGGTTGCTATTTGACGCTCTGAATGAAATGAGTGCAAGGAATGTTAAGTTCAATGACACCGCTGTTATATATTTACAATGTGAATGGTATATAAGCTTCGGCAAGACGAAGCTAACCTTCCTTTCTTGCTGTATAACTGCGATTGAGTAGAATAGATAGTTTTCCTTGCTTTCCCTCTTGATTTGACCAACAACTCATAATCGTCTCACAGCTGATGGGGCATCTGTTAAACACGATGTCTTTCAATTTCATGTATATGTGCCATACTTATGTATACGTTGCATGTCTATTAGTGGCAATACGTATATTCTTGGAATCGACTCATCTTTGCCTATCCGTGCACAAAGGCTTGCAGCGCATTTATTTTCTTATATCAACCCCTTGGCAAGCTATTCAAAATATTTGCTCTTGGCAGGACCTCATTTCAAGTGGCGGTGAAAGGAAAGCAGGCCCGTGCTGCAGCGAAATGCATATGCAACATGCTTATGAAAACAAATATACTTACAGAAATGATCTGTGGAAATCTCGAGATCCACATCAAATGGTTGACAGTAGAAAGAAATGTGTTTGGTCATTCAATGGCGCAAATCCTTTTTTTCGATTTTTTGTTTTTTTTTTTTTTAATTTAATTTGGAAAGCAGAAGGCGAACACTCCCAAAAGCAGCGAGGCAGTCATGGGGCGAGCGATGGATGCGATAAACTGTTGAACTTTGCTTATAGTGAGTGGATTAGTCTTCGCGTGGCTTATGTGGTGCATCGCCTCCTCGTTCTTATCCTCATCCTGCGCCAACGGGTAATTACAAAGCATGATTTATGAAGGGTCCGCGCCAGCAAAACAGCAAGAAGCACACAACACATATTCAATCGATCGATCAGTTCAGCTCTGTCCGCCCATTTTGACCCCTTTGGGCAACAACGACAACAATATCAGCAGCAATCCTGTAGTACAGACGCGTCTGGGATATTTACGGATTATGCAAATACAAAAGTCTTTTGTCTCAAACGACAGGCAGCACAGAGTATTCGGACAAGCCATAGACTGTTTGACAAAGTTTGGCCAACGCCACCGCAAATTGTTGGCGCATCGTACATATAAGGCATACACTGCAGAGATGGCATGTGGACACAAACACAGCACAGCAACTTCAAACAAATATTCGCCGCCTCCTCTTCGGCGTCAGCAAGCTAATACCTGGCATTCCTCTGATATGTAGCCTATGTGCCTCACTTCCACTTTCATTTTATGATCAAAATTCATATGATCCATCAACTAATATCTCAGACGTTTCGTGAACGTGTTTGTGAATTTTAATGAGAGATCTGCATCACACAACATTCAAACATAGACAGCAGGAGCACGAAGAGGGTGTGCAAAACGTTGTCCTGGGCACGTCTATGTCTGGATCTGTGTCTGTTTGTGTGCCATTGAAATGGTTCATAGTGAGACTGCACTTGGTTTTTGGGAATCTGCTCTTGGTACTTCACAAAGTCAAGTGCTGGGCAATTAGTTGACCCTAGAGAAAGGGACGGGACACTCCTTCACTTTCCACTAAATGCTCACGAATGTATTATTGCAGTGTGAAACTGGCCCCGCCCAGTAGCAAGCGTGGCTTACATAGTTAATCCTATGTTGCTCAAGATTCGATGTTTAGGCGAACTATTAGAGAAATGGCCTATGTTGTCACCTTCGATGGTGGTCCAGTCAAGACTCCCGTTTTCTTCAATTTGCAGGCGAAGCTAGAAAAAACAAAACAAACTGAGTGGAGATTAACAATCAAATTCGATTCAGGCTTACTACAAATTGTAATAAATACTTATATTGTGTTACTCTAGCTTGTTATACCATTCACAAAATAGTATATTCATGTCTTTCCGACTATATAAAGTATATAAATTCTTGATCAGCATGACAATGGCAATCCGTCTGTCCATCCGTCTGTTTCAACACAAGTACTTCTACAAGTACACTTGACTCACACTCACACAAACTAACACTGTTTGAATCGGTCTATGCTGGATTCGTACTAAAAGCTTCAGGTACGAATCCAGTATGCAATCAATCCTATTCGGTTTAAATTGATCCTGACATTTTGTTGTCTGTGTACAAACAGCGTGCTTACATGAAAGTCATCTGATAAATATTTCGTCTCTGTAGTTGGCAAAGGTTGTAAGATCCAAAGTTTACGATATCATCCCTACAACAGGATCGGAGGGCAGGTGAAATATTAAGCGCCCTAAAACACAAATTGGTCAACTGGACATCATAAACCTTTTGTCTTTGGACTTTCCCAAATTCTGTTAAGTTAGCATAAACTCGGGGTCAATGTAGCTACCTTCAAAGGCTTTAGGGTTTGGCTTACCAGAAAGTATCCCTAGGGATTTCCCAAAAGCCATAAAATCGTATTGAATGATTCCGCGGCCTGGGTAAGCCAACTCTAGTGGTATCAATATTTTCAGCGCCGGATGAGAGGAGATGAGATGAGACGGAGGCTTACGCTAAAACTGAGGCTAATGCGGAGTCAAATTCTGTAACAAAGAGGCACAATCGTTGCCTCGCACTGGTACCTAAGAGCCGATCTCAGCCGGTCTCTAAGCGCCACTGAAGGCAGACAGGCAAAAGTGATCACATTTGGTATGTAACTACATTTATCACAACTTAATATGACAACTTCAATAACTTTTGCCTGGCTTGCTCGCAGTAGACTGTCTTGCTGCTGCTGCCACTGTCGCATTTGGGCTCGCTAATTGGAACATATTTCTGGATTTCATTCAACTTCAACTTCAGATTAAGATCCAGCCCTGTCTCCATCTGTTTGCGATGATGTACGCGCGGTGTAGCCGCAATTTATGCATCCTCTGCACAATGAAGATATCAATATCGGTTTTGAAGTTTAAGCAAGTGCAAATAGCTTATGCTGTGCTTCTCCTTCTGCCCCCCCTACTTGCCATCTCTGAGATCGACCCACCTGGGGGGATTTGAGGGAGCACTTGGGCATCAATAATTCATAACGCTAATTAATAACGCCCCGTTCAAATGTTGCGTGCGTTGCAAGAGATGAAAGTCAAAAACGCCGCCGCTATGCACATAACAGGATAATGAACGACTCCCTTCTCTCCCTCGCCGTCTCGACAACAGCCTGAAATCTAAAGATTAAGTTGAACCAAAGCCGAAGCCGGTGAGACTCTGGCTAGCCGGTGCCTTATTGAAATTCAAATGAAATTGAAACGGAACGTGGAACGTGAAACGAGAAACGGACATCGTTTTTTGATTGGGTTTCATTTATGGCTGTGCTATCGCGGCTTTCGAATCACGCCTAAGGAGTAAAAAAAATGTGTAAAGTAACAACTTTTTAAAATGTTGAATTATGGGGCAGACGCTGCGGCAGAGACAAAGGTTCTTACACGCCCGCACGCGCACCTCCAAAACAAAACAAACGTGAGCTGTTGCTCGACGGTGCGAAATGCCATCAATTTGGAGATCCTTGCCATAGAAGAACAGGGCCCTATAATTTGGCCAAATTTGTTCAACTGATTGATGCGATGGCGGCGCGTTTTAGTCCTCCGCGATCGACTTGGACTTGGAACAAACAAAGTTGCGCCAAAAAATCTATTAAGCATCATGTTTAATTCATTTCTCCGGCGTTAACGAAACCATCTGGCACCGCACCACATACAACATTCAACAATAAACTACAAATATTCTACATAACAATAACACCAGTTTATTTCAGGTTACGTGAGTGCTTCCCAAATGCTCATTTCCCTTTTCTTCAATCTCAATCTCCACATTCAAGGCGAAAAGGTGAAAGTTTTTCCGGCGCTCTACTTTTCACCTTTCAAACATCTAATCCTTGCCTACTACAGTGTGACAAAGTGTCGTAGTAGCGAACAATCAACCATATCATTATTCACATCCCTATTCCAGTTTTCGAGAGAGGAGCACCCTATGCGGATCCCAAGACAATTACATTGAGATGTCAAGTGTCAGCGTTGACATTCTTAAAAAAGAGACAAAAAAAAAACAAAATTAATAAAAGAAAGACGAAGAAAACCAAATTAAGTTGCCCCGCTGCCCTTAAGCAATGCCTTTACATTATATTATAAAGCAAGGTGACACATGTGGAGCAAAGTCGCACTTCCACTATCAGATAGAGGAGTTCAATATGAGTTCGCTTGGGTCCTGCATCTGCGTGTCTATGGGCCCATGCTTCATTATTGTTCTGCTTTTCAAGATGTCAAAATAAAATTCTAGAGCTCTTCCCCTTTTGTACTTTTTAATGCAGAATGATTTATTGTTCCTTCGGCCACTGGAAGATGCAGGGGCGTGGGAGCCAAGAACTACGAGTATAGCTAGACTGATCTAGGACATTTGTTTTCGAAATGGAATGAATGGTAAGTGAAACGAAACGGCAACTCCAGATGAATATTAAAATGATTTTATTTCAGTTTTAGTGGGATTATATTGCGATTCCCCTAAATTGAGTTTCGAATTGTTTTTGCATTTAGCTCAGTGAGTAAGTATGCCCGCTTCCTCTTCCTATTGCATGTCTCCAATGACTTTCATACTATGTAATGGTACTTATATGTAATTTCCGCATACCAGGGCAGCTCTAGAATTCAGAAATTCAATTGAAATGGAACTTGGATAAGCAATATTTTATGATTTATTTACTTGGCGATAAGGAATGATATTTTTCCGACCCTCTTACAATCCTATATAGCACCTACGCAGGGCACACGTGCCAAAGAAGTCAAGTAGAAACTCTTCACCTACCTGCCAAGCCAAGCCAAGCCCGAATTTAGTGTTGGCAATTTGAATTTTCGTCAAGACTTTCCCGAGTTTCGAGTTCGGACTACCTGCTGATGCTATGTTGATTATAGATGGAGGAGGATAATGTTTACATTTACGCTTGGCGCATTTTTAAGTGAACCCGATTAGCCCATGTCTTGCCTATGACCACACTGCGCAACGTAAATAAAGGGTTGAGCGGGGATCGATACCGCTTTTGATCCGCGACCGCTTGACCTAATCTTGGTAGCTTCTCCTGCCTCTGCCTCTGCCTCTGTCTTTGTTTTATTTGAGATTAGTATTTATGGCCGATGGGAGCGAAGGCATAAAAATTATTCGGTACGATCTGATCTTGCGATCAATGCAGGCTATCACATCCTTCCCAGTCTGCAGCATCTTGGCAGCCTGCTTTGGAAAGGTTTGACATTTCACTTTCCACTGGGCAATCTGTCTACCTATATTCTGGTTTTGGTTGGTTGTCCATAATATGTACAATCGCAATTCATTTGCCCAGTTGGCCACGAACCTGTTAAGAGAGTATTTGCGCCTAGCTCTTGCTTCGCCAGGCACATGGATTCCTCCATTTCGTCTGTAGCTCAATGGTTATGAGAGTTCGTTTATTCAACCGAGTCAAGGCAAGGCAAATTGTGTCCGAAATTCGTCTTAAGTAGCACAAGAAGGAAGGACCAGAGCTGCGCTGAACTTTTTTCGTATTATTCTTGTTTATTTAATTTACAACACTAATTAACATTAAAAAAATTATGAAATTATATGCTTAAATGTTAGATATTTTAAAGATATATTATTAAAAAAAGATATATTATTAAAAAAATATTTTAAGTAAAAAAAAAAAAAAGAATTCCTTAAATTGAGATAAGATCGCATTAATTGACGATGCCTATGCACACTGAGTCTTTATATATTTGGAGGCACTTGGTTCAACTCAGCATTGACTAGAACAAAACCAGAACTGGACACGGCTCCCAGAATCGGAATGTGGGATTAGTGGCTTACTCACTGCTCCTGCCAGAGAGATATATAGTCGAGGATCTCTTCGTCGTCTGGAGTGCAGTCCTCCTCGTCTAGCTGAAAGTGCTCGTAGGGCTCGAACTTGAGCTGCAACTGTGTGTGAGCGCCATCTATTATGACGGGAACGGCTGGAGATAGTTGCTGCGGGACGGCTTCGTAGGTGCCTGAGTCGAAGGACATACTTGAATTGAACGAGGATGTGGGCGAGTGGCAAGTTGTTGTTGCCACTGTCGTTACATTGCCATTGCTATTCAGTGAGATGGGCGTGAGAGGCTTATTGGGAAACTGCTGGCGCTGGAGCTGTTGTTGCTGCTGGAGTTCAGTAGCGGCTTCGGAGGCGGGCGTGGTCAGCAAAGAGCTGCTGTAGTAGAGATTGCGGCTGACCAGTTGGTTAGAGCTGGTGGTCGACCTGCTGCCATGACTGCTGCTGGAACTGTTGCTGCTCGTATCGTCTAAACAGAGATTGAGCTGGGCGATGCTGTTGCCCAACGCGCTGCCGGTGCTCGCCGCTGTGGGTCCACCATTCAGATCGTCCACTAGGTCCTGCAGCCGCCGTATGTATTCGACTGCTATGCGCAAAGTGTCCACCTTGGAGATCTTTTTATGGGGCCCACGGCCGCCGCCCTTGGTCAGATCGGCTATGATTGACTGCGGAATGTGCTGCCGGAGGCGGGCAAAACTGTTGTTCACTTGCTTGACGCGATTCCGCTCCCTTGCATTACGTCGCTGGACCGACTGCGACTGATCCACGTTGTATGGGGCTGCTCCTGAAGAAGCCGAGGATGCAGAGGGTCCAACCATTCCCAAAGCCATGCCCCGTGGTGTGTATTTGCGCGTCTTGATGGGCATCGATGTACTTCCGTTCAACTTTATCTCTGGCGCAGGCATTATGTGCTGATATCGATACACTTTCGATACCCCCCCAATTGTTGTGGGGAAGAGTTCACGTTCCCGATCTAGAACACTCTGTGCCTGCGCCTTGTCGATGCCACTCGATTGGAACATTACGCCACCTGACATTTTATATATTGTGTATAGAGATATACAATTGAAAACGCTTTTTGCGCACGCGCACTGGCACACGTAATATGCTTTGCAACAAAAACAAAAAAAATCAACTACAGATGTATCGATGTTGAGCTGCTCTGAACTGAACTTGATCGTTTGACACCTTGCACAAGAATGAGTCCCTTCGTCCTAAACCTTCATGTTTTGTACCTTTCCACAACACAACTTAAGTGGCGAGCGTGCTCTTGTTTTTGCTCTCTCGTGTCCGCTCTCTGGCTGGGGCTCTTTACTGTTACCTATTTAGGTAAGCTGTTGATGCGTACGTGTGCGTGTGCCACAGGTAAAGAGCGGGCCCGAGCGCGACCCTCATTCTCACTCGATCGTCGGTATACCTGCTTGTACGAGTGCCTGTGCCTGTGCCTGTGCTTGTGAGTCTCAGTCGCCGTCGTCGGTCTGATAAGGCAAGTATACTCAAACTTTAGCCCAAGATTAGAAACTGTTCCCACTCGAATTAGCAATGGGGCAGGGCTTTGCCCAAGCAAGGAAACTGAAATTCGAGTGCGGTTGCCAGCGAGAGTGAAAATGTATTCGTGTATGTTGTGCATACATATACATATATGTCGCGGATTCCGATTGAGCACTGGCTCAGCCTGTGATTGCAGGAACATCTCACGGCAGGCAGCTGCCCGTATGGCCAAATGCAAACGGTTGGATGGCATGCCAGCAATTTGATTTCCGTGTTAATTAACTTAGCAAAGTTCGCCAACTCAGCTTGTCCCATTTCATGTGCAGCTCACGCACACGCCCCTACTCATTAGCGCCAGAGCGGAAGTCAGAAGTTGGAGCTCTCTTGATTTATTGGAGCGGTCACTAAAACGGCGACGTTTTGGCATGCGCGTGTCGCAAACTGAAGAGATTGCAACTGGCAATCGTATACCGGCAACTGTCAACCTATTAGCTATGCAGAGTCTGGCCTCAAAAGGTGTTCGAACAATTTCACATATTCTTTTAATTAAAGGATCAAAAGGATCACAAGTTTTTCTTCAAGCAGCTCCAGTCCGCCGGCCCACAATACAGATCGAGATCGTGATCATGGTGTTTGAGAATCGCAACTTCCCCTTTCGCCCTTTTGACAACAATCGGTGGCGATGCCGGTTCTTTATCTCCTGCCCCCTCCCCCTTGTCAACAATTGATTGACAATCACTGGCTACCAGGTGTAAGTCATTGGAACCAGTGACTGCGACGGCAATGTAGAGTTGGTTTTCGGTGTATTTGCACTTTTCAACTCGTTCCTATTGTGCTGCCAAGAGAGCCAGAATTTTCCATAACGGCAGCGGTAGATGGGTTTCCGATTATTTTGCTGAAACATCATCGATTTTCCTTTTCAACCATGAACTGTGCGGTGGCGGCGGTGCTCGTCCTATGTACTGTGGGACCCTTGACAATTCTCATTACATTTTTCATTTTGCCTAGTTTTTATGCATTGTAATGCTAGGACAGTGACAAGGGCGAGGATCAGGCAGCGCCGGCTGTTGCGGCTTAGACTCCATTATTTTGGCATCATTAACACTTTTATTGTTCGCATGTCGCAGATTTCTAT
Organism: Hirtodrosophila duncani; assembly: GCA_037043425.1. Classification (NCBI taxonomy): domain Eukaryota; kingdom Metazoa; phylum Arthropoda; class Insecta; order Diptera; family Drosophilidae; genus Hirtodrosophila; species Hirtodrosophila duncani. Next base: position 780,158 of record JBAMBM010000097.1, read on the forward strand.
ACCCTGTACCTATGGTACTAACAAATGTATATACATTCTTGGTCAGCATGATAAGCGGAGTCAATCATCGAAGCGTTCGTCCGTTCATCTGATCGTCCGTCCGTCTGTCGGGATGTACGAAAATCTTAGTCGCGGTAACTGAAAGAGATAGAGCCTAGAAGTTTCGACACTATATACGAATTCGATACGCCTTGCCCACTTTCTGGCCTAGCCCCCATACAAACCAACTGCCCACAAGAGCTTTCATTAGCAAAACGTTCTTGTTTTTCATTGGAATTGAACCGAATCCGTGTTATAAGGGACCCAGAAACATTTACACTAGCTTACTACATTAGATCCGAGTTGGTTAGCAATACCATAGAATCAATTGCTTCAGAGGAAACACTTATTATGGACAATTTTTCTGTTCTTCACCCTACTCACAGCAAATTTGGTAAATAGGCGTTTTCGAAGTTTCTACTTCCGCAGATCAAATTCAAGATAGGACAACGTTGTATATGGTATTGCTCCCATACAACCGACACTCTCAGAATAAACGCTTAGTAAAGAAAACTTGTAAGTATGTATTTTATAATAATAACACCAAGTGGGTTAGCATTCTTTGATCGCGATCGGGCCTCTATATTATACATCCATTTACTACGTACAGGGTATTTAAGTATCGAGCTCGAATGTAGTGTTTCTTACAAGTTTTTGTTTTGTTTTTTCTTTTTTTTTTTTGCAAACGCATTCCTGCAGCCGGCTGTATGTCCTTGCCTTGTCTACATTTCTTCTGCCTAACATTATTCTAGCCATCATTCACAATTTATTTATGCATCGCACATGCACCGGTATGTGACTGATTCTGAAATGCTGGCGAAATGTTTCAAATGGTGTTGAGTTTTTGGGCTCTGAGAGTGTCTTACTGATGATTCAGATTAGGGATTTTGATAATTGCACTCGACCCAATAAAATATATACATAATTTTCTATATCAGGATCGAGCAGCTTCGATCTGGCCATGCCCGATCGCCTGTCCGTATCAACAACTAGATCTCGGTGACTTTAAGAGCTAGAGACTCATTAAGCTTGGTATTAGGAATTTAGTTTGATTTGGATGAAAAACAGAAAAGTTATGCTCCTAAGTGTTCATTCCGGAACAATCGGTTATATGGGAGCAATATGATATAGTTATTCGATCTGGATAACACTCGAACTTGACCAGGCTGCAGACAAAGGAAGCATCTGGTACTGATTGGAGCTGTGGAGCTTTAAGGACTTCTGAGATCTCTGTGTTGAAACAGGCGGATGGACAGACGGACATGATTATATCGATTCCCCTTGCCATGCTGATTAAGAATGTATATACTTTATATAGCCGGAAACGCTTCTATGCGTTGCAAGCTTCCTGAGAAAATTAATATACCTTTTCGTGAATGGTATAAAAAGTAGAAAGTTAATTTAGTAACGAATATTGCTTTTCGCTCGTTGCAAGCCGGAAAGTCCTGTAAGTCCTGCCACGCTCCAGACAATCGCAATGAAACTTTGTAGTACTCCAGCATTTCCTGCTGCGAGCTTGCCTTGAGCCAGAGCCAGATACTGGAGCTGGGCATGCGATTTAACGCATGGAAGACGTAAATGCATAATTGTTTTGATATGAAGCATAGTTCCGGGATCTGCTAAGAACGGAAAACGGACCAAAAACAGGGTGCGTGCGCTAATTGCCTACAAGCGAGATGGCAATAGTTTAGAGGGCAGGCGTTTTTAAACGAAACTTTAAATGCAAAAATGAATGTTGAATATAAAGTGAAACAAGTTTCAGTAAGGACCTGAGCGTTTTCCTCTGCACCCTGGAGCTGGACCCGGACCCAGGCAAATAGACCGCTGCACGTGGTGGTAGCCAGGCAACGAGAACGAAGCATTGTTGCTGTCGTTGCCGTTGTTTGCCCAGTCATTTTAGTAGTTAATATTTTAATTAAATGCAGGCACAGGACTCGCCGATCGTTCCTTCAAAACTTCAGCGCACCGCACGACCTGACGCGTGGCAGGTGTATTTACGCTACCAAAACCATGGCCATGGCCACGGGCACGGGCACGGACAAGGGCAGGGGCAGGGCCAGGGGCAGGGGCAGGGGCAGGAGCAGGAGCGCAGCACAGCCATTGCCTTACCTACATACGTAGTCGCCCCTCTTTCTTTTCCACTTTCCACTCGAGCTTGAGGCACTCTCTGTCTACACTGCTGCAGCTGAAAACTGAAGACGCTGCTAGGGGTTACTGCTTGTCGACTGAGATGCATTTTGTATCCACTCCAACAAATGGGGGAGCGGAGCTGCCGCCGCCGCTCATTGACCTTTCTACAGAGCAAAGCTTCAATTTGTCGTCGTCGTTTTGTAGAAATTCAAACTGCGGTTTCTTGATTCCGATTCATTTCGCACTGTTGTTTTTTGAATACCCTGCCCTGCGTCTATGATATTCTTGATCAGCATAACAAGTGAAGTCGCTATAGTCATGTGATAGATCTTGACAACTGTTATAGATACACAATGAACGTCCATGTTCATACTGCAAGTGTGTCATAATATGTACTGCAAACATACATTTCTGCATACTATAAATAAACAAACAAGAGCATCTTAGCTTCAGATTTGATTATGACTTTTCCAATTTCTTGGGGGATCCGCTTATTAGGCTGTTGCGCAGCATTGGGGCCACAGAACTAGTCTGGAGGCAAAGGTACTTAGCGAAAAAAACGTCCGAGTGTTTCTGAGTGAGCTGATAACTATCATTATCCACATAGCAGTAAGTTCTGTTGTATTTGTCTACTGCCTGTGGTTGATAAGCTGCTGATCATAATGAAAGAAACGAAGACGCAGACGCAGACGCAGACGATGTGAGGCAGCAAAAACAGAAAAAACAGCAGTAGCACGCACCATTAGATGCGGTCAACATAAAAACATCTGCTCTTCTGTGTATTTCGTTTTCTTGGGGTCAATAGCAACAGGCAACAACAACAGACAACAACAGCAACAACAGCAACAACAGCAACAACAGCAACAACAGCAACATAAACGGAACCGGATAGTACTGGCGCGCGCCATTTTTGAAATGAAAAGTGTTGAAGAGAGCGTGGAATTGTAAAAGTTGGTTAAAGTTCTACCCAAGACGATTGTCCAATGTCCAATGCCGGCGATGCAAATGAAGCCATAACCATTTTGTGAAGCTTATTTACGGTTTTTACTGTCGAGCTGGGCTGAGTCGAGGCGAGAGACACTCAGGGCTCATTAAATTTTAATCAATTTTTGAGCTCCTTTCGCTTTTTGCGCGGGGCCGTAAATCGCAGTTTAGTTCGGGATTAGCGCACATAACCGTTTAATTTTAAAAACGCATAAAATTTTGTAACAATGTCGCCTCGCCAGAGACTAGACCAGATTCGGTCTCCGGACACGGGTGCTCTTGAACAGGCGCTCAACATTTTGCGCCTGATGAAGCTCAATCTTTTTTCGTTTTTTGTTACCTGTCAAGTCGACTGGCCGGGGACGGGGACGGGGCCGGGCCAACCTTTTATTGATTTTTAATGAAGCGAACGGCATGCGACTTTTGATGTGAAATGTATAAATGTGATCAAGTGGCTCAGACATGATGGTGGAACCCTGCTGCTTGTCGTCTGCCGTGTACTGTATCTGTATTACCATCAGAATCTCTATCAGCATCGCCACCATGTAGAGCAAAAGTTCAAAAACAAACTTCCTGTCTAGTCCAATATTTGCTAACAAATCATCAATCAGCGTTTGCCAGCCATGGCTGCAAGATCAGTGCCTTCAAGAAAGGTTTGCCTATAATCCTTCATTGAACTTTTTCACGAGAGAGAGAGAGAGAGAGAGAGAGAGAGACAGGGCGAGGCAGATACACGAGTCGTAGGATCCAAGGATAAAGACCCGACTATTAGTGGCAATTTTAAGCTGATTTACGCAGCAGCATGTTCCAATTAAAGTTCTCGAAAGTGCCAAGTGAGCCTCTTAAAAACTCATTAATCACCAGCCTAACTATGCCCAGACACAGTCGCCAGATTCGCAAGCGTCGCCAGAGACCCAGCCAAGATCGATTTCAAATATTGCAAGCAGAAAAGGTGTGAACCAATTTGCACCTCAGACGTGGCAAAGTCCTCCTTTTGGCCTGCGCCCTTGCGAGCGTTCATTGCGCCTGCGCCTGTAAAATGGGAACGGGCACGAAATGAGTCCCCGGCATTCGAAGTCCGACATGTGATGTCCGATTTCGATTAACAACCAAAAACCAGGTGACGACGCCAAGCCAAGCCCAAGTTAATTTCTATGAATTTCACGCCTTCCGAAATGGAAATTGCCTCGAAGCCTTGTTCCGGAATCAAGAGCCAGGGTCAGAGACAACCAGTTTGCATTCTTAGGCAATGGTAATGGTTCCTGCAAACGGCGGCAAGTAATTATTCTACAAATCTTCTATCATTAAGAAGTTGGCTTGGCTTTTGTTGTTTTCTCTTGCTCAAATAATAGTATAACAAATATATACCTTTTGCACTCTAATACCGTTGGATATGTGATGCCAATGCAAACTTATCCTATTATGCATTTGCCGTTACATTAACTAATAATGCAGACAAAAGATCTGCAACAATGGACCGCACAAGAACCCGGTGTTGTATAGTAATGCTCCCAATATTTCGCCTCTGCGGATTAGTTAAACACTTCGTTTATTTCATATCGGTCGGTGCTATGGGGCCTATAGTGGTCCGATCTTTACGATTTGTAACATATGAGCAGCGTACAACAGGAAGTAAAGTTTGACGAAATCGAAAACCTTAAAGTTTATATACTACACTCAGGGAACTTGATCAAGTTCCAAACAAATCTTGATTCAAGAACGACATTCTTAATTCAAGAGATTTTTAAGGCGAGTTTTTAAGCGAGTATATTGTATTCCGTATAAAGTATATATATTCTTGATCAGCATCAACAGCCGAGTCGATCTAGCCATGACCTATAAGAGCTAGAGTTACCAAATTTGGTAAGTAGACTCCCCTTGTGGGGCATCAGATCAAGTTCGTTTTAATATTTCAAGAAAGAATTCAAGCAAATCGCAATTACAAATACAAATTTCAATTGGCTTGGTTAAATTACGGTGTTTGTCAACACCGCAACGACTTGTTGAGCTGGTGCATTAATTAAGCCAAAATGTGTCCCTTCTGCAGCTCTCTAATGTGGGCTGTTAATAGAACAATGGATCAGGCATCTCTTGTTTCCCGTTCCATGAGCCTTAAGCCAAAACGTCTTTCACTTTTTGCCAGTGTTGGTGCCGTTTGGCCCAATTAAACCATTAAACTATAGACATACATGGACCAATTTAGGTGCCTTCAAATTATTCAACGACCACACATTATAAATTTTAAGGCCGCCTCATCAGGAGAACATCTTCTGCAAAGACAAAAACGAAATGGAGCAGAGGAAAGAGTTGCTAGATTCGGCTTTTTCGAAGCTTTTATACCATTTATATAGTAAATATATATGTATATATAAATTAAGTTTAAAAAAAAAATGGTAAAGTTGTATCTGAATGAAGGAGCCATATTAAAGGCGAATAGAAGGGCAACTCCCTTTGTCATACTGATCATTACTTTGTATAGTTGGAGAGGCTTCATTTTGTTCTTTGCAAACTTCATTATACAGTTAAGGGAGCATTTTGTGAATGGTATAATGAAAATAAAACTCAACCCGACAAACTTTTGTCACAAAATGTCAAACCCTGGGTGATTTACTTCAATGTTTACGTCTCTGAGTGGCGATGATGATTTCGGAAAAAAAGACATTGGCCACTATGTATCGAAGACGAAGGCTTCAGCGCAGGCCAGGACAGGCGTTGAATATGATGGCCATCGTGTATGTGGATGTTGTGGCATGGGATTCTCTGGGTGTCTTCTGCGTTTGATTGTCAAGAAATTAAAACGTTCCGCTCGTTGACGCAATGCCCAAAACGAAGTTGACGTGGCGGTAGTTTTTAATGGGATTCCAAAGGCTTTATGGGGTCCTTGTTTTGGGGCATCATCTTGGATCTGTGGCTCATAAATCAGTAACCAACACTGCGGCCGCCGTTTCGAACCCGATCCAATATGGTTGGCAGTCGAAGGAGAGCAAAGCTGAACGTTTTGCTAATAAAATTGCATAAAATATATGCAAAGCATTATTCAGCAGCCCCCACGACTTGGGGCTGGTACTCTGGACACTGGACACTGGGCACTGTACTGTTTGTATTTACGAATGACTTGCAATAAGACAAGCCAACATGGCCCGCGGCTGGGTTTCGTTTTGTAACATAAAACCTTCAACACCCACTTCGCTCTCGCCTCAAATCCAGCGCCATAAAGTACCTCAAAGCTCCAACTCCTAATCTTAACATTTATTCTGATTAGGTCTCCATACCGAAGTGGCGCACTGGTACTGATTCTCGCAATGGACATGGACATGGTCTTGGCCCAATTGCGTGCATAACGTCTGCCTTATGATATATCTGCCATTGAGATTGTTTCATACATAATTAGTTTTGTTTGTTTCCATATTGCTTTTTATATGTAATGCCGGTGCAAAATATATTTTTGGTTAACGGGAAAGATATATATATATATAGTAATACTAGCAAGTATAACCAGCGTTGCCCGGGATCCCTTTTGGGGCACCAAACACACTCAAATAATGGCACCGGCCACTTTTCAAATATTGTAGATCATTGTAGATCACACTAACGCCATCTATGATAAAACACTCCAGTTGCCCTAAAAACGTGAATGAAAGCCATTAAAGTGTGATTTGTCTTGCGTGTCGCTTCGCTCCATAAAACCTTTTACCTCGACTTTGACCCACTTGTACTGCTAATTTGGTAAAAGATAGGAAAGAAAGTTGCAGTGTCCTAGCTGTTGTCGTTTACCTGTGTGTTGTTAGTCAGTCAAAACGAATGGTAATATATATATATAATATATATACGAATGTGGCTTATAAAAGCTGTTACAAAAAAAACAAAAAAAAACAGTGTATGAGAGCTGTTTATACTCGTCTTTAGTAGTCGTACAAATGTGTGTAACAGGCAAAAGGAAGCGTCTCCGACCCCATGAGGTATACACATTCTTGATCAGCATCAACAGCCGAATCGATCTAGCCGTATGAACACCTAGATCTCGGACACTATAAGAGCTAGAGAGACCAAATTTGGTATGTCGACTCCCCTTTTGGGCAGTCAGATTGTTTGTTTTAAGATTTTAGTTGGATTTAGTTTTGCATTTAGTTGGATAAATAGGAAAACCCAAACGGTACCAGGGTGGCCAGATCATCCCACGTGCCAACCGATCTTTGTTGGTAAGAAGATGTGAAAGGAAACACTTTTAAGAAGCAGGGAAATAGCATCAAGTGCTCTCCTTTTTGCATATATAACAATAACCATTTACATATGATTCACCAGCGCTTTTTTAGGAAAATGAATATCGTTGACCGTGTCTGGAGAACTAGCAATAAGAGAACCCGGGCAACGCCAGCTAAACTTGCCAGTATGTATATGCATATGTGAATTGAGAGATAGAAAAGGAGCGGGAGAGGAGTGTTGTGGCAGCACCCTGCCCATTTTCATTGGCATAATGCAATTCTCAGGCCTTACTTTTCCAGACTCTTTCTACTCTCCGTCCTTGTCCTAAGCTTGTCATCACTGCTACGAAGTAGGAAGCTCTGCTGTGTTTTTGTTCTGAGGAACGGTGACTTGGAGGAATGGGAATCTCAGACTGCGCGCTTATTGCCTAATGCAATAACAAATATTTATACATTTTGCGATAAATGATGGCTTAACCAAGCAAAACGATTTGTAACTTCACATTCGAGCTCATAATTTATATGCTTAAATTGGATTAAGTCGTCGTCGTGTTCGAGTCACGCATGCCCTATGCCATACTCGCATTTACGCTGTGGAGGCGTTAGCGTTGAGTTGTGGACTGGAGGGAATGGGATTGAATTGGGTTGGATTGGATTGGATTATATTGGCTTGGCTGTGCGTCTTCATCTCTCATTGGCAGACCTGTAGGCTTCACTGCGCTTTTCGTATAAAGGTGCGAAAAAATAAATGCAAAGTTGTTCTGCATGTTTTATTTCCTTTACTTTATCTGTTAGTTCATTTATTAAGAATCCTTTTATGTCTACTTCTCACTGCTTACTCGAACTACGTTAACAGAATATGCTGTATGCCGTGGCATATTATTTGACCGGCGAAGTAATAACAGCACACTTAGAAGAAAAGTGATCGATTGCACTATTGTCTAACTCTGAAGCAGTCTTAGCAACACCGACATCGATCACTAGGTGGACCCACGATCGAATTCGAATCTAGTTGAGCCACAGAGCCCAGACATTGGCATTGGTACTGCCTCATGTGCCATTTTATTATTATAGGGCACGCTCGGTCGCAGACCTGATCACTGATCGACCAGTGCCAGTGCCAGAGCCAGAGCCAGTGCCAGTGCCGCTTCGTTCCTTTCCACTCGAATTGTTGTCTTTTTACACACATTTCATGAGGCCTGTCCCAGTCCCAGTCCCAGTCGCAGTCCCAGTCTGCGTTGGCAATGATCCCAACCGGATATGCTGCATGCACTCAAAGTACTCTACATTTATTTATGGATCCGCCGCTTGCCTGGGATGCTGGATGTATCTTTTGATTTTGATGAATTGTTTTCAGATCAAGCAGATTTTGATAACGGTCTCAGCCGCAGTTCCCGTCCCTGTCAGAGTCTCTGTGTTTGAGCTTCGTTTAAGCTGTCATTAGAAGTCCCGCCTGGGCGGACACCACAGTTGATCGCAATTGATTGCAATTAGGCAGAATTTTTCAGAGCACACACGCATGGCACGGCACACACTTTGGGGCGATAAGCATAGACATTATAGGCAATTTGTTGTTATTGAAAATTAAAGTGTCAGCCTGTGGCACTCATTAAAGCGGCAAGAGCCGCAACCACAGCCGCATTCTCACCGACAGCTACATCCAGATATATAGCCAAAGAAACAGACAACGCTCCAGACAAGAGGACAAAGCTGGGGGCCGGCATTCGGTTTGTCGTCGCATGGAACATAACGATCGGCAATGCGATAAGACGCACTTTACAAACTACAGATCCAGCGTTTACATTAAGGTGATATGCAAATTATGCGACGGTCTTATTCCGGCGAAGCACTGCGTCAATGGTCGCTTAAATCGTTTAAATTAGCGTTAGCAAAAGTATGCCAGGGCCCAGCTATAAATATAGCCCCAGCTCAAAGATTATCGATCGCCGTCCATTGGATGCATCATTGTCGTCGTCGCCGTCGTCGCCGTCGTCGCCGTCGCCGTCGTTGTCCTTGTTGTATTTGTATTTAAAATTTACAACTTTTTGCCTTTGCAACGTTTTAATAATGTTTTGATAAATTTTATATGCGCCTCTTGTCGTCGCTGATTATGACTTTGATTATGGCTTTCGGCGCTTCGAATTGAACCGATCCCAAGCGATCCTCGCCTTGATTTTAGTACCAGTCGCAGTCTCGGCCCAAGTCTGCTGAGGCAAGTGCCAGTTCATATGCTTCATTTTAGCGCGAATGCCCTTCTCTTCTCTCTCCTCTACATATTCATCAACAAATCAACAAATTCGCTTTGATGTTACGTTAATTCATTTCTTCAAATTCATGTAAACTATGCGTGCGGAGCAACTTTGATGGAGCACCCGTGGCGACTTTTCTGAATACTTTCCTCTGTCGTCAATGACTTGACTGGACTGCCACAATCGAGCGACCATCATGATCATGATTATGTTGTTGCAATTTTTTACGATCAGGCCTGTCAGCATCATTTTATGTGTACGCGCAACACAGTCCTACAAAGCGTTTGACAATGTAGCTGCCGTCTGAACGCTAATTTACGGGAACTCATATGACCACCAACGGGATCGAGGAACCGAAATTTCGAGGGCACGGCGGTAACAATTTAATCGATTAAGACTACGACGCGGGGTATAGTTTCTGTTTTTCGGTTGTTTGTTTGATTGTTTGTAGACATTTTGTTGCTGTTGCTGGCCATCCAGTGGGTCAACTCTGGTGGCCCCTTGAAGCAACTTAATTTCAATCGCTTTTCTTATTGCTCTCGACGGTGAAACAATGGGGCCAACTCGGGCACACCAGCGAAGCAGCAATAATAAAATTTAAGGATCTCTGATCGAAGACCAGAGATCCCGCAGATCCTCGATACGCGATCCTTGGTCCAATTATTGCGTACGTTGTTGCAATAAATTCGTTTATCGCCGCTACGGCAGCCACAATCATTTAAAGCGATCAGTTTTTCGTTCCGTTTTTCGTTGTGTTGTTGTTTTCATTTGCCGGCATCAGATGAAGTGATTGGCAAGCCCTTGGTTATACTGGGGTAGTCTTTTGACCATTCGGCTTTTCGGAACTGGAACTTAGAAATTGATTGAGTTAAATAATTAAATAATTAAACAAGAAGGGTATGCTACTAGCTCCAGCTCCCAGCTCCAGCTTTCATACCAGTGGCCGCCACTGGTCTATCGCTTGTGCATAGAGATAAGCTCAGCAGAGGCATACATACGCGTACTTGAGATGCTTTTGGTGTAGTTTCGGCAATGAGCAATTGGCTCTGGCTTTTTCCCGAACTGTTTTTAATTCGAATTAAGCAAGACTGTTTTTCTAATAATAATAAAAAATAATAATAATAATAATATTAAGAATATAAACACTTTATATAGCCGGAAACAGTTCCTTTTGTGCGTTGAAAAGTTCCTGACAAAATGAACACACCATTTTGTGAATGGTATGATAATTTTAATAGTAAGTGTACTCACAATCTCCAAAAACAAGATCGCACAGAATGTGTGGGGAAATGGCCACGGCAGTCTGTGATCAATGCTATTTGACTGCTTATTGAATGACATGTCGCTGTCAATATGCAAGTGGAGTGCGAGTGGAAGGCGGAAGTGGAGTGGCAGTGGCAGTGGCAGTGGCAGTGGCAGGCTCTGTGAATCACATCATAAATCACCCAACGAGAGGCCAGTGATTGAGCCTGGAGACGGAGACAGGAGACAGGAGACAGTGGACGGGAGATTGGAGACAGTGGACAGGAGAGACAGCAGAGAAGACGGCAAAGCAAAGCTCGATGACCTGGTGGATCTGCAGCGGAGTTTGCTTAGCCTTGTGCGCGCTTGTTGTAAATTTCGCCAGAAAAAGCATGGAGACATGCACAAGTGTTGCTGTTGCCACTGTTCTTCTGCTGATCTTGCTCCTGGCATGACGTGCGCACAATGCGTGCGCATAACTCAGACTGCCTCGGACTGTCTCAGATTGTGCTTGCCACATTGCATGCATCAACCGCCACATGCTAGCTCACTCGCTCCACATCCCCCCGTCCCTCTGTTGGCTCCGCCACAGTGCATCTCGCGCCTCATTCATTCGTTCGTTCGCTGGCTCATTCATGCAACAACTTTCAGTTGTCTCCGAGTGCATGCCATCATCTCTGGCCGGCTCGCCACTTGCCTCATTGATTCACGAAACACACATACCTTTTGCTTGCCACTTGTCAACACTTAATTTCGTTGTTGTTACATTCGTTGCTGCTGCCGCTTCTGATGCTGCTGCTCCATCTCCTCCTTACAGGCCAGGGCCAGTCAACAACTCTTTTGATAAGTCAATCATACCAAGTGCCATGTTGAAGTGCTGTGTTGGTGTTGTAGTTTTTGTCGTTGCTGCCGCTGCCGCTGCCGCTGCCGCTGCAGTGGCTGTTGTGGTGTTGTCCTGCTATTGCTGCTGTTGTTATTGTTGCTGTTCTATTGTATTATCACAAGCTAACAACATATGTATGTATGTTTTGCTTGCATCAAATGCCTGTGCCTGTTCCTGACTGATTTCTTGAAGGGCATTCGTGAAGTCCTTCGATTTGCATAATGGACACCACAATGAACAAAAGTCCATCAAGCGTTAAGGTGGCAAGCAATATAATCCGAATGGCAATGGGACTCAGAATGCATTCTCCACTAGTTTACGAATCTTGCGAGTTATCCTAGTCCCAATTTCGATCGATCCTGAAGTACGAGCTCGACAATACAAATGAAAATTGAAGCATAATTTTAGTCTTACTATGTGTCCATTGAAGAGCTCTCTGTTGCGAAAGCACAAAGACGTATCACCTAGGAGCAGACAGGTGTTACAGCTTTTGGCAGCAGTTCTTCGTTACACAAACTTTTATCTTACTCAGATATAGAATATATATACTTCATGTGGTCTTAGACGCTTCGTTCTGCCTCTTACATACATTTGCACGAATGCAATAGACTCGTTTACTCTACTAGAGTACGAGCTGAAAATGTTTTCCTCACTTTTCCTTGAAAATTCAATTTCTTTCAATTCTCTCAATTTGTACACTTACATATGCAAACATCTTCATCTTCGTTGTGCAACGTATCACCAAATATTTGCCACAACTCATTATATATCATTTGAGTCGCGAAACGTTTTGCGCTTTGTGGTTTAATAAACCGTTTCATTGATATTATCGCAGCCTCAAGCTCAAGTAAGTGGACAACTTCGCCTTGCGCTCGCGCAGTCAACAATTTAATTAAAGCAAATATTTGAATCGCATTCGACTGCGTATGGAGATGGAGAGCAACAACAGGTTGATCATGATTGTGACTACAATGGAGACTGCATATGGAGTTACCGCCAAAGCTTACGCCGCTGTCGCCACCACCATCGCCTTTAAATTGCACTCAGATCGTTGTTGACGCTGATCAATGATCAGCGAGCTGTGCTGAGCAACTGCATTGGGGAGTTGGACCGGAGTTTCACTCGGAGCAGATCTTGATCCCAGTGCATAGCTTTAACTGGCTTTGGCTTATAATGCGCCATGCATTACGTGTATCTGGCATTGTGATCGTGTCAGTTACTTGCATATTATTAATTGGCCATCCGACGCCAAAGTCAAAGTTTGGCCTCTAGTTGCGAGTATGTGTTAATTTGTATCGCCGCCAACTGTTGATTTATTTCCAGTACCTTATAGCTAATTGGATACCCTGCTCGCAACTCGGTGCATTGTCTATGCAGGTCGCATAGAGGGGGGGTACCTACAATTTGTGGCAATGCCAGCTTGGCGACATAATCATTTCTTTGTGCGCCGCAATTTGTATTGTTCACATAATTAAATTGACGCTTGGCATGCCAATTCCAGGCCCAGACCCATGTACAGGCAGCAGTCTTGGTCCAAGTGTAGTTTCTGCTTTTCCACCGACATTGACATGAGCAGTAAGTAGCAGCAGTAGCGTCTTCTATCCTCTTTAGTCCAATCTTCTTCATCTTCGTTTCCGCAGCTAGTATGGTATTATTAGCAACGATTAAACACTTGTCAGCGACCCACTCAAGCCACCAGGCCCAGACTCAGGCAGGGAACAAAAGCATTTTTCCGCTCTGTCGGGTTCTTTGCAGTTTTGCTCCCTCTTACCCGCCATTCCAGCCTCCCGCTTGGGGAATTTGTCAAGCGCAAGGACAAATAACTGTGGCTGCTGCCATCGCAATTAGGCGTTCAGCTCCCAAAGCTCTGGAGGCCTACTTCGGTCAGCTTGATATATCATATCAATGCAATGACAATTTCAATTGTTCTCAGACATGATTGATAACAAGTAATTGGTCTCCTCTAAAACGATTCGTCCCTTCAGCAATCCATTGGACATTCTACAATTTTTACAATAGCCTCCGAGTTCCCTTAAATACTTAATAATGATTATATTAATATTCAATGAAAGTAATTCTCATTATTAAAATTACATTTAAACAAATTATTAATCAACTCTATCAACATACTTTATGTATACATACAGAGAGGTAGAGAGAACCAGTCCGCCCGCCAGCCCACACTCACATCTTAATTACATTCTCAGCAATGTTTTTATGCTCCTACTCTAGTAGAGTAAACCATAAGACCCCATAAAGTATATATATTCTTGATCAGCATCAACAGCCGAGTCGATCTACCCATGTCCGACTGTCCGTCCGTCCATCTGTCCGTCCGTATGAGTACCTAGATCTTGGAGACTGTAAGAGTCGGAGAAACCCAATATTGCATGTAGACTGCCCTTGTGGGGCGTCAGATCAAGTTTATTTTCAATTTTTGACACGCCCCTTACCGCTCCTGCAAGCCACCAAAACGTATATCTTCCACAAACCTTAACGCATTTAGTTGAAACTCAGTTTGTATATGTATAAGCACAAAATCTACCGATTTGCAGAATTTTGTTAAGATCGGATAATAATTGTAGACAAAATCATGAAAAACAAGTAAGAACGCTATAGTCGCTATTCCGACTATAAGATACTCGTACTCAGCATTTATTCAATATTCGACACACTCAAAAGTATGAAAAACAATTTTCGCTTTTTAGGTGTTCTCATACAAAATGCTTTCTTTCTATTTCCGCTGTCTCTTTCTCTCCGCAATATCAACCAATATTTAAATCCAAGGCTCGCCTAATTAAAAGCTGTGCAAACACAGCCATGTCCTTTAGCTTGCGCAGGCATAGCCAAGGATATGCAAACAAATAAATATTTATAAGGAAGCGCAACATGAACAACAAGCTGCAGGACAGGACACACACGCGCAAGGGAACGGCAACCGAATAAGAAGAGCAAAATGAATAAAGGAACAAAAACTGAGAGAGACATTTGCTTTAACATAGCCGACCCTTGAATACTCTCTACATATTTTCACGTGTACTAACACGTGTAACGCTTAACATTGTGTTTTAGAACATTCTTCAGTAGATTCGAATGATAGATGACAAAGTTTTCCCTCTTTGTCCTGGCTGACTCTTTGGGAAACAACGCAGACTCCAAAAATGGTCCCACCAGTTAGATTGTGTGGCCTAAGTAAGAAAAATTCCAACTACGACCAGGTCAAAATTAGGGTCAAACAATGTTCAATTACATGTATAATTAAGTATGCTACAATGTTTCTACACTTATAATTTTGTCAAGTAAAGAGTATATTAAACTTGAGGGAAACGTCCATATTATTTATATCAGCATCACCGCGCTGTCCATGTGAACACCTAGACGAGTATAAAGATCAAAGATCAGAACAGACGAACGAATATATATGAATATAGGTAGATGCAGCGGCAGGAAAACAAACAGACACACAAGCAAGTAAGAACGCTATAGTCGATATTCCAACTATAAGACACTCGTACTCAGCATTTATTCAATATTCGACACATTCAAAAATAATGACAAATTTTTTTGTGTTTTCTTACTCGTACTTTAGTAGAGTAAACGAGTATATTGTATTCGTGCAAATGTATGGAACAGGCCAGTCTGATCCATTGTCAAAGTGAGCAGTGCCACGTTAACGTAGAATAATAAAAGAAGACGAATATAAGAAGTTGTTTCGATTGACAATTTCGTTTGAGCCTTTCAGACTTCATGAGAGAAATAATAAACCCTCTCCTGAAGGGTACAAATGGGAATAGACAAGCTGCAAAAAGGTGAAGAGATATTGCTGTGGCATCGTAAAGGCAGGGGCAGCACATGAAAGCAGATAAATGTGCAAGCGCATGTGCCTTTTTCTGGTCTTCAATGATAAGGCCGCGCCCAAGCACACAATCATACTTGCATACATACACCACGAAGGAACACAAAGAAAATATTAATTTACACCTTCACTATAGACTATTTATTGTTGTTATTCTTGTTTCTGGTCTGGTGAGGGCGAAACCCGTAGTATCAGCTGCTTCTGCTTCCCCTTACTCATACAAGGGCAATGCGTACATCTGCCGGCAGCAACACGTCCTGAAACTGACGCTAACACGAGACAAACAAATTTGAAACCCAAACGACGCAGGCTTCCCTAATGCTTAACCCCATCTCACGTACACCCCTCACCCCTACCCCTTCTATTACTACGAATTCGAACCAGAATGTTACTGGGAATCAAGAGGCATTCCAATTGATAAGCACGCGCACAGGCATGTGCAAGATTGTCGCTTGCAGGGATCCGAAATGAAATTCAGGGATTGCCAAAGGCTCTGATAATCATTTCACAATAACGATCACTGGATGATCACTATGAAAGTTGCCAGATCAGATCGATAAAATGCGCCTGTATATACACTATATATATGTATATTTATAAGATGTTTCACCTCTTTAACTCCTCTAAGAAAATCGTAACAAGTATTCGTGCATAATCTACGGATCTAATAATAGGATAACAATTGTAGACCAAAAATCATTCTGTATGAGAACAAACCATTCCAAAAAAGAATCAACAAGTGTTGCATACTTTTGAGTATGCCGAATATTGAATAAATGCTGAGCACGAGTATCCTATTCTTAATTGTTTTTGGCTTGATTCGATTTGTAATTCGCGGTCCTTTGCAATGGCAATCGCTAAGGTATGGGAAGGACCGTTCTTGGTGAAACATTCTTCTGCGATTTCTGCAATCCTTTCCCTAGAATCTAGATAATAGGTAAATATAGGTCTGTGACTATAACACCCACCACTTTTTGGAGACGGTTCCCTCTGCGCAGTCCACGGTTTCCACTGGTATATCTAGTACATGTTTTATCTACAGAGATAAATCGGCGAGAATCATTTGTTGCAACTGTTTCGGGTTTCGATCCTGGTCAAGCTTATATACACTTAATAAGGTCAGAGACGCTTTCTATATTGAAGCTTCTATATTGAAGCAAAAATGGTCTCTGCTAATTCTACTGGATACCAAAACAGAAGACAAAAGTCATCTTACCTGCCGCATTTGTTATATGTAATTTTGATTTTACGAATCTCCGGTGGTCGAAGCAAATGGGATTTGCATTACTCCAGCCGCAAATTATGCAAATTTTCTAAGAGATTGCCGCGCTTAGATTGGACTAGGATTCAAAGTTGAAGTCCAGGCTCGAGTCGAAATCCTCCGAGTGCGGCGGCTAAGTCGCAGCTAAATGCGGCTTAAGAGCCTTCTTAGGCGTGAGATTTGCGTTACGCTCTCTGCCACTCTCCCGTCCGCTGACCGAGTCGTCCTTCTTGTTTGTCGGCAAAATTTCAAAACACGCTTCCGGCGAAATGAAACCCCGACAACCAAAAGAATACAAAAACACAATAGACTGACTGCTGGGTTTACTTTGCTTTGGTTCGGTTTTGGCTTGGTCCTTGAAAAGCTGGTCGCCGGGATGGTCGGCATAATAGTCACCAGGATATGTTAAATATTTGTTTACATATTAAACAGAGCGGAGGCTCAGCTCCAAATCGTGTGTGTAATTTGAGCCGTCACACATACACAGACACGCATATGTAGGCCAAAAATTGCCTACATTTTCAACAAAACCGACAATCTTAGGATGCAAGAAAAATATTCATAATTTTATGATCATGAGCTTAAAAACTTTTTAAAAAAGTATAAGAAATTTTTATACTCGTACTCTAGTAGGGTACGCAGGTATATGGTGTTCTAGGACTCCATTAAGTATATATATTTCTGATCAGCATCAACAGCCGAGTCGATCTAGCCATGTCTGTCTGTCCGTCTGTTCGAATACAATATACTCGTTTACTCTCTACTACAGTCCGAGTATAATAAAAAATTGAAAGATCTTCCAACATCTTCGGGCTCTGTCGTGCCATCTATAATGCTCTGGCTGCAACACGTTCAGTAAGCCCATAGCAGATATTCTCTGCTGGCTGCCAAAATAATTAAGTCGTTTGTACAACAATTAAATAATTCTGCAAACGCTGCCAAAAGTTCTTTTAATCGGGCAATCAGTTTGTGGCTCAGCTCGAAGGACCAAGGACTCACAATTTGTTTAATTGCCTTTTGGCTGCGAGCGACATTTTAACATACGAGGCGATGGCAATGAAGATGCCTTTGAGACTGCCACTTCGAGCCCAGCTCCAAGCTCAGCGTGAGAAAAATGCAAAGTTTTGCCAGGTCAGTGAAAATTCGGATATTAATCAAAAGGATTGGGATGAGATGCAAAGGCTGCACAGTAGGATCAAATTATTGAACAACAAGAAAGGTCGGCTAGTTTCTTATAGACCATTCACATTGTGACGGCGGACGTGGGGCCTTCTCAAATGGATACAAACCCAATTTCGTTTGATTTCGAAGAAAAACAGAAAATGTATGCTACTAAGTGTTCATTCCAGAAAAATCGGTTATATGAAAATGAATCTCCAACTTAACCAGCGTGCGGCAAAAGAACCATCTGGTAAAAATTTCAGCTCTGTAGCTCTTAAGACTTCTCAGATGTTGGGGTTGAAACTGATGCACGGACGGACACACGGGCAGACGGACATTAGCCATGTCGACTCCCCTTCTCATGCTGATCCAGAATATATATACTTTATAGAGTCGGAAACGCTGCCTTCTTCATAGAAGGCAAATAATATACCATTTTGTGAATGGTATAAAAATATAAATAGAAGATAAAGCGATCACATAGGTATCGAGTTTGAGTTGAATACATGGAATTGAGGGGTGAGTTTGACTCATCACACTCATCCTACTTATTCATATGCATTCGATAGGTGTTGTATAAGAGCATAACCTCGTAGATTCGATATAAATACACTTCTGTCTGTACCACTGTACTGAGAGACCATTCTGCGGCAGCTTTCACTGCCTTTGGCTCAGTGTCCATGTTATCCGTGGTCTGTCGGCTTGACGGTGTTGGCAGCCTGTGACTACTGTGCAACGCCCACTTTTCGGGTGCTCACAACAGACAAAGGCCTAAAACTGAAGTAAAAGCAGGCGCAGCCGCATAATTACATTTTGCGTTTTGCAGATGTGCATGCTATTTCGTTTTCGAATACGAATACCAGAAGCCCGCACAACTGTGAGCCTCCAGCATGAGTCGTCAGGGGACAACAGTGGACAGTAGACAGTGGCAATCGCAATCGCAATCCTCATATCGGAGATGGTGCGTGCCGAGAGGCAATTGTCACATCCACATTTACATGCACATATGTATATGTATATGAGTTCAGGTCATGTGTATCTTCTGTGACTTGTCCTTTGTCTTAGGCTGGACATTGGGCATTCGTGACACTTGAAAACAAATACCCAATACAAAGCGCACGTAGGCGTTG
The DNA here is from genome assembly GCA_037043425.1 of Hirtodrosophila duncani. Taxonomy (NCBI): domain Eukaryota; kingdom Metazoa; phylum Arthropoda; class Insecta; order Diptera; family Drosophilidae; genus Hirtodrosophila; species Hirtodrosophila duncani. Next base: position 799,295 of record JBAMBM010000097.1, read on the forward strand.
CAAACGTCATCTTATGTATCCTACTTTGTCAAAGGCAATAAGGCTTTCCTTGTCTCTTGTGTGTTGGTGTTGGAGGTGTGGAAAGCGGTTTATATATGAATGCAGATATTTACTTGTGAGATTTATGTGTAAGCGCACACATGGTCAGGGCGCTCTTGTTGCCAAATGCAATTGAGCCAAATTGCGCCCTGTCGGGTTCCAGGCTTACAAACATGCTTGTCTTTAAATGATTAATTTTGTTTAGCTTTAATCAAAATCTTCAAATCAGCAAAGGTCTTTTGTATGTCGCCAAATGCAAATTTTATTTGCCATGTCAGAATTAGAATCGGAATGAGAATCAGAATCAGAATCAGCATATATTGGCAACTGGTTTAGCAAGTTCGTTTCCATTCGCCCCCATGTGGTCTGCATCGAAATCAATCAATATGATGCGTTTTGATTGACATCGTAACAGATGCGTACGGCCAACAACAACATATTTAACTAACAGAGTGGGGAAGATTCGTTATGGTCTGCGTAAATATTGGTCTCCATTCCATTCAACATAAGCCCAATCATAACGCAGCCAGCACAGCGCACACAAACTTGTCAATTAAGTTGAGCAACGCCAGACGGAGCCGGAGCCGGAGCCGAAGTCTAAGCCCAGCTATCCTGTTCCTACCCAAATCAATCCAGAATCAGCAGGAAAAGGGCTATATGTTAATGTGGTGGTCTGGTAGTCAGATGAAGTAGGAGCATCAGATATCCAGATCTCCTCTATGTCAGCATCATCTACATCATCATCATCATCATCAACATTAACTTCTGGACCGCCACCCAGACGTGGCATTTATTACGATTGCATTTTAGCCAATTGCCTGTTTTTTGTTCTCGTTGCTGCTGTTGTCGCTGAAGCCCCCGCTGCTTAGTTAAATGAGACATCAACAAATATGAGAAGAGGCGAATCGCATTTTCATTTCCATTTCCATTTCCATTCGCATCCCGAAATGGAATCGCTTGTCGATTCCCTTCACCAATGACGGCAGCCTCTGGCTACCGGTTAGCGGCTTCGACGCTCATTTTTTTGTGCACTTGCCATAATGTAGTTCTTTTGTTATTGTTAATAATGATGTTAAGGTGTTGTTTTTGCATGTAATACGTTTAAGATCAGGGCCACACTCAGATGCAGATCCACTCGCGGGTTACATTGTCGCTTCGCCACCTCTCTCCTTTCTAATTTCCCCCTCTTCCCAAATCGGCTGTGTCTAAGAAAGCAGTTCGAGTAGTCGCGAGGTTGACGCTGCACTTAATGTCTTCATTACACCACCAAGAGATACCCGCGAGTAGTTTCACACACACAGATTCAGCTTACCTTATGCCCTGACCATGCTTTTCTTGTCATGGTTGTTGCTGCTGCTGCTGTAGCTTTTATATTGTTTATTTATGAATGTCAGACAATTTATTATATCATTGTATATTTGACTTGAGAGGGAAATGAACGCGTTTCGCAACGACTGCCTGCATTCGTGGAAGCTTGGGCTTAGGCCTCGGCTTGGAAGTACGCTGACCAGACACTGCAGACACTGTTCATCTGGTTTGGTCACTAACGGCCATTTGTAGGAGTCGTCATCGTTATTGTCGTCGTCGGCGTCATCTCTTGGTCTTGGATATCTTTACTGCATTTGCATTATTGGAAAAGAAATGCCAAATCGTTTAACTAAGCACCCTTATCACCGGAAAGGTTTCTCAATTTTGATTGCATTTTAATGTATCTGACTGCAGATTGTGCGACCCTGAAGCGATTTAATTTTGTATTTTACTTAGAGGAATAAACTCAAAGCAAAATTATCGAACCATAGTTATACTGTTTAATCTAGTTAAAGGAGCTTTTCTAAACCGAGCATAGGGCATCCAGTCGTCGTTACCTTCTGGTTGCTCGCAAGTATGGGTAATGTTCTCGATGGACTCCGATTATTGAATATCAGCATGTTTGCAAACTCTTTCGCTTCGCGTAGCAGGTTTCCAAGTTGCTATATTCCACCATCTCCATCTCCGTCTACGTCTCTGACTCTGACTCTGACTCTGACTCTGTATCTGCACCAGATAATTGGTGATTTTCATATCGATTTATGTATCCGCCACGTTCTTCACAATGCCCCACAGCTCGCTACTCTCCAGTTTTCTCCCCGCTATTGCTGTTGCTGAGATACTTTGTCAAAAGCGGCGCTGATAAATGTCGCTTTCGCCTTTTAGAGAGCATTTAACACACAGCGGGATCGCTCCCCTCATTTTGTCCTTGTTGTGGACCTGGACCAAAACAATAATTAAATCATAAATTTTGGGGCGTATTCTGCCAACTAAATCAATGTCAACAAATTGAATTTATAGCTATATTTGGGGAAAACACATACATAGTTCCAATCAAATCACAATAAAAATGGGCACACGCCCACCACAATCGGTTAGGACTTCTATTAGATGAGATGGCGCTGATAGCGCTGATAGCCAGCAGAAAACATTGTGTAAACATTTTCCACCAACACAAACACGAAGGCCAAAACAACGCCCGCTGTGACCGCTTCATAATCACGACCCACATGCAGTTTCACTCTGTGGCGCGAGTTGAAAGGGTCAGCGAGCGCACTGCGGCGCAATTTCTTGGAAGGCCGGCGACTATGTCAGGCTTGTTAGAAGCATTTATGAGCTGTTGGCTGACCAGCTGGCTTTGGCCCAATAATCAGCCCAATTATATTGCATTTTCCCAATAATAATTCCCATTTCAATTCCAAGAGCTAACAAGTGCCGTACTGCCGTGCCTTTGTAGACTGCCGCCAAAACGACGACATTGCACATCCTTGTTATCCCTGTGTACTACCTCAAATGTGCTAACAAACCAGATCTTCAAATATATACATTGCCACGGCAATGCTATTGCTCAATTATCCCGAAATGACAACGTCAGGGTAAAGTCATCTTTCAAGGCACGGCGTTAAACGTTCTCGCGGTAGCCATAAGATTGAAATAAAGCTCAAAGTGCTAGTCATGGATATTGGTGATGACCATGACTGTCATATTGGGTGCGAGCAAGCCGGTTACAACCAATACTATATGTCTGCGTCTGCGTCTGCGTATCCGAAGCGTACGTCTCGTCATTACTGTTTGAATTATCGGAAAACGTCTTTTGTGAGGCGCCATTGAGTTTCGCGATTATCTTACATTATCAACTGGCGCATACACGGGTTCACATTCATAAAAACATACAGGGAGGTAGCCACCAGGCAGTCGCTGAGTGAAAACACCTCTTCGCATAAAACTACCCGTTTGCTGATTGAGTGCTGCACGCCGGTCAAGTTCGAGTCTTACTAAGATCGGACAACTATATCATATAGCTCCAATATAACCGATTCTTCCGGAATGAACACTTATAAGCTAAATTCAGTTTGTATCCATGAGAGGAGGACCCCCATCCAATGGTCTGGTCTGGTCAAGATGGGACAATTATATCATACAGCCACCGTATAACCGATTGTTCCGGAATGAACACTGAGTAGCATAACTTTTCTGTTTTTCATCCAATTTAAAACAAGTTCCCCTTGTATGACGTGTATATTTATATATTTACAAAATGAATGATATATGAGCTTCGGCAAGCCGATGATAGCATTCCTTTCTTGTTATTTCATTAATTTGTTTTCGGTTTGCTTAATTGTTTAGTCCTTATGAACTAATAACACCGTGCAACATTTCTTCTGGGGCTCGTTACAAAATCTTTTATATCTTAACAATGCAACATTATTTATAAGAATGTGTGAGAGAAGTTGCTTCATTTTAGTTTTCATTGTGTTAATCTGATTGTCATAAATTGGTATTAATTGGATACGCTGGCATTTCGGCACTGTCAGGTGCTCACTGCTCACTGATCCCATTAGTACGCCCCATTTAACACCTTTTTGCGGCCGCTTCAGATTCAGGGTCAGGTGCTGTCGGCTGCCTTTCATCCTGAATGATGGCTGTGGCTGAGCGTGGGCAAGTGTGAATTGTAAATGTCCTTGTTAGATCCGTGATCCATTTCATTCCATTGTGTTCAATTCCATATTCCAGTTTCCACCAATGATCGTACTAGCCTCCGCATGTGTACCTTCTCACGCCTCGAACATATCAAAAGCGTTTTCCTTTCCTCTCGCAACAAAATACCATTAGGTTTTCAGTCAGACAAAATGATGTTGATTTAACTGAACTTCTTACTAGTCAGCCACTCAGTTGTGATGTTAAGAAACATCTTCTTCAAACACATTATATTTGCATAACCGTTACGGAAACCGGAAATTGTCCTACCGCTAAGCTCTTATATCTCTCCAAACCGATCGATCCTTTTTACTCTATCAGAGTTCTTACGTGCTATGTTTTTTTTTTTAGCATATTCCACATTTACAGCTAAACAAACACGCATGCAGATCGAGAATCATTCCATCTCATTTGCGACCCACATCAACATCAATAAAAGCAACAGATTTCTGATCGATGTCTGCGTGTTTCTCGTTACGACCCAATACTGATTTCCGTGGCGTTGCAGTCCTAGCTTCAACTCATCCAAATAATAATCAATGCTGCGAGGCCTAGATCTGAAATCGAATGCATATGCATGCATGCCAACGCTGCTTTTGTGCTGAATATGGCATGAGTTGCTGCTGTTGCTTCGTCAGTCTTTTTGTGATTCCAAATTTTCACACCTGGACTCCCACAGGTACATCGCAAGTAACTATTCCAGCACGGACTCTCCATAAAAAGGACATTTTTCATAGAAACGCTGAGCCTCGGCACGATTCGAGTGCTTCCTTTCGATTTGCCTAATTGAATTTGTGTAAAGCAAAAGGAGCGCTCCCCAAAATCGGAGCTAGCGACTACGAGACACAAAACGGGATTAAGGATCAAGGATTATAATGGGTAAATATGCAATGGGAAACAGCAACGATCGGGGTTTTTCAAAGGAGTCTACGCAATCTGATTGAACTGATTGATGTATGCCACTATAAGTTTCGGAAGTCAATGTCTACGCATTCGTGTATTAGTTTTTGGGGGCGCTGTGCCACATTCATTACTGTAAACGTAATAAAAACCACTTTATTCAATGTATCGCTCTTGATGGTTCGGCGTTTCCTCAGTTGAATTCTTCAGCCTCAGAAAGGAGTTGTTCCCTGAACAGTAGAAATTCGATTTGAGGCAATTTAAAGCCATCGGTAGGTGCAACTTCTGAATAGGCTTAGAGAAACGCCTTACACTTATCCCGCCTCTGGGGTATCCTGCTTTACATAATTATTGTCGGCTACTTTTCATTATCGTCATTGTCACAAAAAGTGAACAATGGATTCGGCCGGACTGAAGATTCTGCGTTGGCCCAGTTGTATTCCATTCTCATTACGTATTGTCTTTCAGCACTGGGCAGTGCCACTGCCATGTGCAATGGGAAAATGCTTTTGTTTTGTTTAGTTCTTTTCTTGGTGAATCGGTTTCTCGGATATTCGCCGCATGCTGTGTGCTGACAATGTTTGTCTTTGCCTCATTTGTTGGCAATTGTACAAAAGGCTGCACATAACAAAAATTATATGCATAAATGTCACACTGCCACAGATGGGCGAGCAACAGCAGCCGCAGCAGCAGGAATAGCCTGGTGCGCTGATGCTTATGCAATACCCTTGTCTTTAACAGATTCGCTTCAAAGCAGCCGCACCAAATCAGGACCCAGTCTTGACCTTGCCGAACGTGATTCCCATTCGTCTCTTGGTCGTCTGTCACCGGTGCGGTCATAACATTTCATTGCCATAATTTCTTATGCAAATATCCTCTGGCACCGTTGCGAATTTATTAATTAGTCGCCAAATGCCTCCGGTACTGAACTGATCCCGGGCCTGAACCTCAACCTGCGTCTGTTCGTGAGCCTGAGTCGAGACTCAGCGCTTAAGCCCATGCTGGCTACCGGTTGCCAGTTTACAGTTGCAGTCACAGTCGGAACTGGAAGTGCAACTGGAACTGAGTGCCTTCGTCTCCATCGTCAGTGTTTGGTATCTCCCAAATTCTGGCTTTGCAGCCATATTCCGTTCCCCCGTTCGCCAACTCTCACTATGTATGTGGCTGTGACTTCTTTGTATATAATTAAAATGTTCAAAAAAGCGACAGTGTTCATTTTTTTCAACATAAATTTAAAAAAGATTGCCATTTTGGCGCTGAACGCGCGCGTCGTCCATTTGAAGTGAGCCGCGACGTGCCGCAATGACAACCTCTCTGGAGCTGGAGCTGGAGCTTGGCCGGCTTGGATATCAACTGCGACAGCGACTCGGCTTGCCGCTGGTCTACATTAAATTGGCAGTGGCAGTCGTAGTGGCAGTGGTATCATCGGGAGCAACCAGTTTTGCTGTTAAGTTTTTGAGTAATTTTCAAATCAATCCAAGGTCCCTACTCGTCGGTCATTACTTTCGTTCCTCGTCGGCGTCCGCATCTTGCTTGCCTTTGGCATACGCGTGTGCAGCGGTAATTTGATTAAATGCTTATGAAATCAAAAGTGAATTACGAGATCTTTCTGCCATAGAGGAATCGTCAAGGCATAACACAAAAACAAAAAGAGAACAAGTAAGAACGCTATAGTCGATATTCCGACTATAAGATTCTCGTACTCTATATTTACTTTATATTCGACACACTCGAAAGTATGCAACATTTTTTTCTTTGCTCTCATACAAAGTGTGTGCTTACGATTTTGTCTACACTTACTACCCGATCTTAATGAAATTTGGCAAATCGGTAGATTGTGCAAATATATATATACATTCATACCGACGGACAGACGGGCAGGCGGACATCTCTAGATCGACGCGGCTGTTGATGCTGATCAAGAATCTATGTTTTTATGGGTTCGGCGACTTTTCGTTTTATCTGTTACATGCGTGCACGAATACAATATACTCATTTACTCTAGCAGAGTACAAGTATAGCAAAGAAAACAAAATGCACTTAATTGGGGCCATCAAGCGGATTGGTGGATGTGTATCCAACTCCGACTCCCATGCAATAATCCAGAATCGAGAAGTCAACCATCGTTTATATATGCTACCTAACCTTATCTGTCTTGGGCTCTTGGAATGCCCCAAGCGCCCACTCGACAATAAAATATTGTAAAGAACAACAAGGCCGCGATTGAAATCGTCGGCTTGTCTGCTGGCTGTTCGAACTTTACAAGATATGCCAGATCTGTCAACGCGTGTGTATTTTTCCATCATTATAACATGATCAATGGAAATGGTTCCGTCACCCATCTACCGCTCTCCAGCCTTAACATGAAAGTGAAGGAACGAGAAGTCTTACCAATGCTCCATTCCTTAACTTCCTTGCAGTATACGCAACCAGTCCGGGAGTCACGATTCGTGCGCCCTTCTTTCACCACCACTGGTTCCAGCTCTATCCATGCGCAGTGCGTTTGACTAGGCAGTGGACAACTGCCCCCACTGCATAAAAATTCGTTAGGCCCTTCGATATTCACTCTGTCTGGCTCTTCGTTAGTCCCCTTGCCTAAAAAATCGTTAGTCCCTTTCGTTTGTGATTCGTTAGCCTTTCGATAGCCATTTGTTGAAGGAAAAGAACCGTATTTATACTCGAACTCTAGTGGAGTAAACGAGTATATTGTATTCGTGCAAATGTATAAAACAGGCAAAAGGAAGCGTCTTAATATCCACACTACTCTATCCCCAACTCAAATTCAGCAAATGCCTTGCCAACCATTAAGGCAACTGCAACCTATACGGAAGCGTGCCTCCATCACAAACAAACAAAATAAAATCCCAATCCAATACCGCTTTATGGCTTGCACTAGACGCTTATCGATCAACTCCGAATAACACTATTCTATCTAAATCACAAAATCATGCCTTTGGGAATTTAAATAAAGCTGGCGAAACTCAATAAAGCACTACTCAATTCCATAGATTCTCCTCTGAATCTCTCAATCTCTAACTAATATAAGCAAATCAGTCAGACCAAAAAAATCCATCTGTACTCCTCCGCACAATTGCCGTTAGCATGGACCTGGAAATTCCCACAAAACCTCTATTACCCTATAAATATCTCCACCCCGCTGAGAACTGCAACTCATCCACGATAATCAAATCTCTCCACTCTAATCAAAACAAGTAGGAACGCTATAGACGATTTTCCGACTATAAGATATTCGTACTCAGCATTTATTCAATATTCGATACACGACATGGCTAGATCGACTCGGCTGCTGATGCTAATCAAGAATGTATACTTTATGGGGTCAGATACGCTTCCTTCTGCCTGTTACATACATTTGTACGAATACAATATACCCGTTGACTCCACTAGACTACGAGTATAATTAAACACGGTATACAAGCAGCTCTTTAAAGAAATTAAAAGTTCAATTCAACCCTTTACCATCTTATACACCGACGGCTCGAAATCTCAATCCGGCACCTCCTTTGTCTAGGTGCTTAGGGAGTAGGCTCAATATAGCTCCATCTTAACGGCTGAAATCGTTCGAATCGTTCAAGCAGTTAAGTACGCATAAAACTTAACAGGAAATTACTAAATTCGCTGGTTTCACACGAATCAATAACCAATCCAACAAATACTCCTACTGTTCAACTTAAATCCAAATATTTCTTTTATGCGCTACAAATATCGAAATATCGAAATATCGAAATATCGAAATATGAAAGGGTATAACAATGACGGTCGATAGTTGCAGTTCTCTGCAAACGGAACCCGTTTCGAACGGAACCGGTTAGCTGTCAACCAAATAATAAGAGGAATACCATGTAGACATAGAATTTTATAAAATATGACTCAATTCCATATAAAATTGATCAAGGATTATTTAAAAGAGGATTTATAAAGAAGACTTCTGAACCAATTAGCTCATATTTATGTGACATTATGTCAAAACTTGGAGTAGCTTGAAGTAGCTTCAGCTCATACACGATTGGTATATTAATCAATAATATTATATCATATAACTACCAAAGATCACTTAGTCTACCAACCAAAAAAAAAATGCTTTCAACGAATGTTCTCGATTTCAGAACGGGCTTTTGTTCTCATATCTCGAATGCTCTGGGGCTATATCAATAACGATTAGCGCTCATTTCAATAAGGTTTTGACATCAATTCACGAAAATTCTGAAAAAAAACATATTGGTGCCATTTTCAAAACCATTTTCAAATATCCCAATCTTGATGGTTAGTTTTGAAATAGTTGAACATACTTTCAACGAGTTCAGATTCGTATTCAATTCAAATCGGATCAGTTTTTCGGCATCTTTATAGAGACAGACCATTGTCATTCCCCATTTACCAAGGATGTGTCTATAGAAGGTTCATTATTATCATTTCACCTGCTGGACATCGTCCCTTCAACTAATAATCAGCTTAACTAATAAAAAATTAAAATTTTGGCTACACACACACTGCCCGCTAGCCTATGACAGCAAACACGCAATAGGACTTTGGAATCCCATTTACGGATAAGTCGTAGGCGTTTTAATTGCCATTCAATGCATAGACATAGAGAGGGCAATTGATGTGGCAAGCGGAGGGTATGTGGCAGTGACAATGGCATTTGTAACAATGCAACAAGTTCATCATAATCGAGGTCAGGGCATAATTTACGAGCTCAAGCGCCCTTTTAGGGCTGCACTGACAACGGCTACGAAACACAGTAATAGAATTTCGCAAGAATTGTACGCTGCTCTTGGATTGCGTGCACGTGATCAAATATTGCGGCATATTTGCCGGCCATTGTTAGAATTGCGTGTGAGCACGCCCATCGTTTGAGGTTGAAGCTCGACGGCTTGAAATAGTAACGAGTATATTATTGGGATTGGATCGTATCGGCGCGAATATCTATCTCGAAAATGTGAAATCTCTCTCTTTCTGGTGGTGAAACCTTGAAACGAAAGGCAGCAGCAGAAGCAGCACCAAAAGTCAGACCGAACATAAATAACATTATTCTTCGTCAACATTTGTAAGTCAAAACGTGTTCATGTTAAACAAATAGCTTCACTTGTTGGGTATTCGCTGCTCTCCTTGTTATTTACGACGCATCAGTCAGCATCAGCATCAGCATCATCTTGGAGCTCGGATCTCTGCGCCATTCGCCAGTTTGTGGTCCTCTTCCACGGCATAGTTTATAGCGTATGGCGTGTTGTAATCAGAGCATCCTTAATAAATCATAAATTTATTCGCCAGCGATCGCTTGCATGTAAGCAGGCCCAGGCTAAGGAGGAACAGTCCCAAAAAAAAACAAAAAAAAAGAACGCTAGAGTCTATATTCCGACTATAAGATACTCGTACTCTTTATTTATTTTACATTCGACACACACGAAAGTATGCAACACGTTTTTTACGATTTGGTCTACAATTATGATCCGATCTTAATGAAATTTGGCAAATCGGTAGGTTACATGCTAATACAAACCGAGTTTTAGCTGAATGCGTTAAGATTTGTGGGAGATATAAGGTTTGTATCGATTTGCGGTGGCAAGAGGGGGCGTGACCAAATTTTGAAAAACACATTCTGACGATCCACAAGGGGAGTCTTCTGTAACTCTTATTCTCTCCGAGATATAGTTGTTTTTGTGGATAACGTTTTTATCAGGGCTGGGTGAAATTGTAAAATTGTAAAAAGTGGAGCCCACATACCAAATTTGGTGACTCTAGCTCTTATAGTCTCCGAGATCACCGAGGTATTGATGCTGATCAAGAATATATATACTTTATGGAGTCGGAAACGCCTCCTTTTGCCTGTTACATACATTTGCACGAACACAATATAGTCGTTTCCTCTACTTGAGTACGAGTATAACAGCCCAAGGCGCATTTATTTGAATGGCCTCCGGTCTGATCTGGATCGTAGCTTGGTTTCGATCATTTCGCGACATGTTTCTGCATATATTTGGCTAAGGATCGGAACCCCGTTTCTGCGCCATGTCAAACGTATGATTAGCTTCACACAAAAAGCGTTGGATTTTGCACCGTTTGCTGTCGCCGATTATTGCTGCACATGGCGCAAAGGGACCGCCCCCGGCGAGAAGCTTAATTCCCTCCGTTTGTTAGGACACACTGTTCCATTGAATGCATTACACATATGTATACGTAAGAGCTTGTATATTGGTGCGCCTTTCGGCCCCAATGCAAGAAAGCCGGAAGTAATAATTCGATAAATGTGCCTTGAATGTGCCTCAATGCGTGGCATCCGAATGCGAAACGAAAAACGCAACTGAAAAGAGATGTGGTGCAAAAGCATTCGCTCTGCTTTCGGATGTTTGCAACGCCAATGAAAATGTCCGACGACGTACTTACATCCTACCTAATCAGCATGACGATGAGACTGCCTCTCTATCTAGTCAACCTTAAGATTCAAAAAGCTACACAGCTGTAATTTTGATCCTGTTGGAGATATAAGTGCCATGGAGCAAGGATCGTTTAAACTATGCAACGGATTTCGATGTGATTTTCACTATCATTCAGACAATTCCTTCAGTGTAGTTTATAGGTAAAATAGAAAGTTCAAATATATTTGTTTTAGCGACTTATGCTTTTCGCTTTTTTAGGGCTATTTTTAGGCTCAGAACATAAACAAAAGTCAATTTTTCGTACAAAAAAAATAAAATTTGTTAAATTTCGCTAACGCTATGACTAAAATATCCGAAACTTATCTACTCGTGTGTCAAATTTTATGCTATTTTAACAGTCAAACTGCTTAACACGCGCAATACCAATAGCATGTTATGACTGCTCGAGCTCAATGGAGCTCTCAATCAAGTGAAATTAGCTTTTCAGCTCGACACTATAAACCGCACTTATAAATCTACTGATTTTATCTCTATCTAATGTTCAGACAAACCTGCTGTGCGAAGCCAGAGCTGGTCGCTAGTTTTAGTACATAAAACAATTTTCGTTTTCATTCCGCTGAACTGCTGAAATGATCTTCGTAATTTATCGGCATTTCTTCATTAAACTAAAAATGTTTACAAAAATAAACAAAATGTTCAAAATGTGAATGCATCAATATTTTACTAAGCATGGTGCGGTCGCTTTGGATAGGCCGGAAATCCGCGTGGAAGTCGGAGTCTCGATGCGATTGCATTGCCTTTACTTGGGGTTCCATCAAGCTGCTACCTGGATAAGCCTAATATCGTTGGAGTCACCGTTGCTCTGGGTGCCATGACCGTGATGTACTTATCCATTCAAGCAATCGCAAATTGGCAGTGGAAGCTTCCGTTCCCAGTTCCCTTGCACCATCGCGCTCACGTCGTTACATTTGTCGAAGGCGATCTGAAAATTGCCAACTTGTATTTTGCATGCATAGCTCAAATATCTCAAAATTAGTTCAACGGCTGACGAGGACAATTGTGGAATGGCGATTCTTACCTTACTCATCGATCCATTGATCGTTTGGAATTGGCGACATGCAGTTCGAGCTGGGGAGCAGGATGCTGAGAGAACTGTATAAATACCAAGCAAGAACGCTATAGTCGATATTCCGACTATAAGATACTCGTACTCAGCATTTATTCAATATTTGACACACTCACAAGTATGCAATTTTTATACTCGTACTCTAGTAGAGTAAACGAGTATATTGTATTCGTGCAAATGTATGTAACAGGCAGAAGGAAGCGTCTAAGACCCCATAAAGTATATATATTTTTGATCAGCATCAACAGTCGAGTCGATCAGGCTATGTACGCCCGTCCGTCCGTAAGAACATCTAGATCTCGGAGACTGTAAAAGCTGGAGAGACCCAATTTGGTATGAAGGCTCTCTTTGTGTGGGCGCCAGATCAAAACTTTATATCTTCTACAAATTGTACATTTACATTTAGTTAACACTCGGTTTGTGTGTGTATAGGCACATTATCTACCGATTTGCCGAGTTTTGTTAAGATCGGATAATAATTGTTGACAAAAACGTTAAAAGACATTTTGTATGAGAACACCCCACCCCCAAACAAATTTTTTTCAGGCTTTTGAGTGTGTCAAATATTGAATAAATGCTGGGTACGAGTATCTTATAGTCGGAATATCGACTATAGCGTTCTTGCTTGGTATATATACAGTTCTCTCAATTCGACTATAGCGTTGTTACTTGATTTTTCTTTTGTCTACAATTATTATCCGATCTTGACGAAATTCGGCAAATCAGTAGATTACGTGCTTATACATATACAAACTGAGTTTCAACTAAATGCGTTAAAATTTGTGGAAGCTGTTAGATTTTGGGGTTTGCAGGGCGTGGCAGACTTTGAAAACCAACTTGATCGGACGCCCCACAAGGGAAGTCTACCTACCAAATTGGGCAACTTCAGCACTTATAGTCTCCGAGATCTAGGCGGTCATACGGACGGACGGACATGGCTATATCGACTCGGCTGTTGATGCTGATCAAGAATATATATACTTTGACTGTTACATACATATGCACGAATACAATATACTCGTTTACTCTACTGGAGTACGAGTATAGACATTCAGCATGTAAATTATGTTGTCCCTCTTAATTCTTCTGTTCGTAGTGCACTGCGTTGCTTGCATAATTCACATCGAAGTTCAAACATCTTGAGTGGAAACACAGTTACAAATTCACATTCAAGCGAACTTGCTTTATATGATATATATATATATTATATATTTAGTAATTGTAGCTCATGGTAGTAGCGTTTACTTATTAAAGTGGCATAATATCTGAAATTCAACAAGTAAGAACGCTATATTCTGACTATAAGATACTCGTACTCTTTACTTATTTTATATTCAACACACTCGAAAGTGTGCAACACTTTGTGATTTTTTTCTTTGGGGTGGGGTGCCCTTTTACGTTTTGGTCTACAATTATTATCTGACCTCAATGAAATTTGGCAAATTCGTAGTTTATGAGCTAATACATATGCAAAGATCAACTAAATGCGTTAAGATTTGTGGAAGATATAAGGGCGTGGCATAATTTTGACGCTTTACAAGGGAAGTCTACATACCAAATTTGGTAACTCTAGCTCTTATAGTCTCCAAGATCTAGAGATCTAGACGGACATGGCTAGATCGACTCGGCTGTTGATGCTGATCAAGAATATATATACTCTCTAATACAATATACTCGTTCACTCTACTCTTTACTCTCTAGTTTGTGTGATTTTTCCAATAACAAGAAGGAAAACGTAAGTTCGGCTTAGGCATTGACCGGGTTCTATTTTTGGTAGTTCTCTTTACACGCTGAAGGAAGTTCCTTTCCTACAAAGGTAATTTTGCAATGGATGATACTTATGTCGGTTCCACAACAATTTTATGACACTTCAAAAATTGGCAGTGAACGTTGCATATAACTAAGACAAATATAGAAAAGAAGAGACAGCCTTGCTCAAGATCTTCTTTATGTTTGTCACCTTCTGCTGCTGCTGCCGGCTGCCTGGTAGTTTGGCGATTTACATAAGAAATTTGACCTTGATTTTGACCCAATTTCTATGCCAGTTGAAGTCTGATTCGAATCAGCGTATGCTTGTAAAATATATCCCCACATTATCATTTGCCAAATCAAAATCGAAGTCATAGCATTTCATTTATGGATATTACAAAATAGTTTTCAGTTTAATGTCTTCCGAATAAAAAAAGAGTAATTTTAATATTATAATTAATTGTTGAACTTAGAAATATTTATGTATATTACAAGCTAATTTGTACAATCGTGCAAAAAAAAAGCATACTCTATACGGATATGCTGAGGTAGTACTTAGCCAATGGTCGTGTGGTGACTAGAGGTGGGCTGTTGAGGTGGGAGTGACTGCCATTAGAGATCGTCCTGCCACAGCGAAATGTAGTCGAGTATGTCCTCATCTTCGGCTCCTGAGCTGCAAGAATTATTAGGGTAGTCTTCGTAGGTAGTGCCCAGCTTGAACTCAACAGCCGCCGGCTGGCTGAGTGACTGGTTTAAGTAGTAGCTATTACTAGAGGAGGACGGGGATGGGGCGGAGCCACAGGAGCTGCTGACGCTACTGGCACTGCAACACGGCGAACTTAGCTGCAATTTCTGCTGCAAGTCATAGAAATGTCGTTGTAGCCGTTGCTGCTGCGGTTGGTGGGGCAAGTACTGCTGCTGGTGGTGCTGCTGCTGTTGTCGATCATTGTCATCAATGACGCATTGGAGCCGCCTAATATACTCTACGGCCATGCGCAAAGTGCTCACCTTGCTGAGCTTCTTATTGGCTCCAGGACCAATGCCACGGCGCCCATTGCTCAGATCCGCAATAACAGCCACAGGTATGTGCTTACGCAGTTGGCTAAAGCCGTTGTTCACCTGCTTGACGCGATTCCGTTCCCTGGCATTGCGGCGCACTACGGAAGTACCGCCAGCCATAAGGGGCTGATCATGGGAATCGTAATTGTTGCTGGTGCTGCTGAGTCTAGTATATGAAGCCAGCTGATGCTGACTGAGATTCTGTTTCTCGCTACCCAGTGCCATGATGATAAGACTTCTCTTGATTTGGTCTCAACCCACGTTACTCTGTGAAAGCTGATTCTATATTGAAGCCCTTTCCTACACTACGGACGCTATTTAT
Source organism: Hirtodrosophila duncani (assembly GCA_037043425.1). Lineage (NCBI taxonomy): Eukaryota > Metazoa > Arthropoda > Insecta > Diptera > Drosophilidae > Hirtodrosophila > Hirtodrosophila duncani. The sequence continues at coordinate 814,893 of JBAMBM010000097.1, forward strand.
AGCATCCGGAATAGGTAGAGAGCACCGGGTAAGAGGCAGAGGTTAGTTCTTCAGGTCTCGTCTGCCTGTTGATGTGCTGCTACCTGCAGCAGCATCACTCAAGGATCCCTCACTCCAGAGAGGTTGTTAAGAGCGTAAGCGCTCTTCACACTGGTTCGCTCTCAAGATTGAGTGATCCCCGCTCTGATTTTGACTCGAAACTCTGTGCAGCTGCCACTTTGAGCTGTTTTCGGACTGGGAAGAGTTGCCGCACTAGGAAGAGTCTTCTCTGGGACTGGGACTGCATTAACAGCTGCCTCTTACTATACGTGTGGCTTTGGCTCTGGCTAGGAGTCTTAGTCTGGCGTCTGCTGCCTGCCAAGGGCCCTACATCTCGAGTTTCTGTTTCTTGGCTGTCGCGTGCCGGCTGCCAACCGGTTCTGGCTGTTGCTATATGTGTATCTTTTGGCTTACTCTTTGGCAGTGGCTTTAAGGTTTGCTCAGCCGCCCCATTAATGAAAGTTACCCAACTTGTGTATATGGCCTTTAATTCATTAATAGCTCCAGCCTAGGTTTTAAAACAAGGGATCCGCCTGTCGCTGTTCATTGGTCACTTCAAGGTCTCGGCATCTCCTAGCACTTTCGTTATCTATCAGCCGGGGGCACTTTTCTATTAAAACTCTTAATGTTCTGATGGCCTTTATTAACAGCGTAATGCCGGTCGGTTGCGTCAAGGGCACATCCTGGTGTCCAGCCGTCACAATCAGTGGCAAAATTCAAAAGCATTTAGCACAAAATTTGCGATTTCATTCACGCTGATTGTGAGACGGCACGACTCATCTACCGCTGTTCGGCTACTAAACTCATGGATGACCTTTATGGTGCCTCTCAGGTTGCACGCTAGGAAACCGTACCGAAAGATTGACATTTGGCCGACACTGAGTCGGTATCACCTCTCACGCTGTGTACCATTTAACACTCTGATGCTGCAACGGCGGGAGATTTGCGTCACCATCTCCAGATGGTTGGCCAGGCAGGATTGAACTGGTCAGCCTCAGCCGTTGAACTCATGTTGATACAATACAAATTCGCTAAGGCTAATGATTGGGATGGTGAATTTGCTTGTGAGAATGAGACTTCATTTGAAACACTACCACAATAATAAACTTCTTTCTTGAGTTACAGCACGCTTAAAACGCAACTTTACCTGTAAGCGCCTTACTTTGATGCGTAATAAATTGTAGAAGCGTATCTACTATTAAATAGTGTCTGAATGTCTGAATCCAAATGTAGCTTATGTTTTCTAATGTTGAAATATTTATGTTCAGTATATACACATGTACTTCTATTGATATGCACATGCATATGTTCCATAGAGCATTGCTTATCTTTGGGCCCTTAACTAGATAGTAAAAAAATTGCTAGTAAGAGTGAGATACAAAAAACACACCCCAAAACAGTCGTGCAACCAGCGTGCAGACAAAAAAAAGCATCTGGTAAAAATGTCAGCTCTGTAGCTTTGAAGACTTCTGAGATCTTTGCGTTGAAACGGACCTGGTAATATCGATTCCCCTTGTCATGCTGAGAAAGTATATATATTCTTTATATAGTCGGAAACGCTTCCTTCTTTGCGCTGCAAACACCCTCAAAAATTAATATACTATCTTGTGAATGGTTTAAAGAGTTTATTGTATTCGTGCAAATAAATCTAACAGGCAAAGGAAGCGTTTGCGACCCCATAAAGTCCATATACTCTTGATCAAGAGCAACAGCCATGTCGCTCTAGCCATGTCCGTCTGTCCGTCCGTATCAACACCTCAATTTTGGAGAGTATACGAGCTAGAGTTCCAGATTGTACAGGAATGAACACTTACGAGCATAATTCTTCAAACCAAATTCGGTTTGTATCCCTTTGAAGAGACCCTACATCCGCTAACCTTTTCTGATCAAGATCGGAGAGCTATATCCTATGGCTACCATATAACCAATTGTTCCGGAACAAACACTTAGGAGCATAATTTTTCTGTTTTTCTTCCAAATCAAACCAAATTCGGTTGTTTGAAATGACCACTTAGTAGCAGAACTTTTCTGTTTTCATCCAAATACAAAAAAAATTCGTCATCTTTCCCTTGTATCTACTGTAGCCACACGCCCACCGACCAGATTTGATCTAGATTTGTTAAATATTTACAATGTGAATGGTATATAAGCTTCAGCAAGCCGAAGCTAGCCTTCCGTACTTCTTACTTACGCTATTGCCGCTGAAAAGTTGACAGCCTTTCCGTTTGCTCTTGCGTTTGCCTTGCCAACTGTCAATTGTTCATGGGCATCAAACCAACTCCTTTGGAAGATGAAAGAGAAGTTGCCGATAGATCATTTTATCTTCAGTCTCCCAGCCGCATGACACCCACTCTCTGTGCTCCAGATTTGATTTATAGGCGCTTGTCAACGGCCGCTAAACTTCTAAGGTGAGCATTTTGACGCCGCCAGTTGAATTGGCCATATTTGTAGTGATATTTATGGTATTGGCCGACGCAAGCAGGGAAAACGCTATAGCTTTTGCAGCACTAGCAGCCGCCCGGCCAAGAATTTTTGATTAATTGTAATGTAAGAACTTTGATTAATTGCGGGCACGATGTGAGCCCAACATAACAATTTGTATTGCCATTGCATTAAATCAGCAAAGATGCGAGGGGAGTCCTGAAAGAAGGAGCAAGGTGAGCATAAAAACGAGACAAGCTTCATGGCGTGAGATTGTATAGCCAACACCTCACGTTGCGGCTTTTTGCTCCCGATATCGATGTATCGATGCCAGCCGATATATTTACGAGTTGCACTCAAATTTATGAATGGTGCGATGGCAACGGCCTCGAACAGTGCTAAAAAAGTCAAAGAATACACAAAGTTATTGGCATCGGCTTCGACTCCTTCCCTTTACTTTGACTTCACGCCCCGTCTCTGGCCCTCTGTTTGCACTTATGCAAAATTTGTCAAATTCAGCCAGTCAGTTACATTAAAGTAAGCAGTAAAGTACTCGTCTTGTACAGAGAGACGAACGACGAATTTGGTGGACGATGTGATTATCATCAAAATATAATCAGCAACAAGAAATACCAAAAAATTGTACCAGTTTTTACGCAAAACTTCCAGCAATTTACATGCGTGCTACAGCTCATCTCGATTCCCTCTTCAACCCCATCTCTGCATCCACATCCATCTGCGTCTGCGACTCTGTCCAACAAAACCAATCAACGCGTCTGTCAAAGCAACGGCTTCAAGCTGATCGGTAGCCGCGCTGAAATCTGCTTCTGGCACTCACGATCACGATGAGGCGGCACTCCTCCGATCCCGATCCACACCCCAACCTTAACTACGACTCGACAGGTCGACCCTTTAGCGATCCGTGCTCGTTGCTCCTGTCGCAATTACAACAGCAAGTGCAGCGGCATACAACTATGGTGGCAGTATGTACCGGCAGAAGCCGTCGCACAGTAGGCTGAGCTATCTCAAATGCAGGAAAATATTTTTGGATTCAGCTTTACACCACCGAAACATATATACCAAACACATTCTAAATTTTTAATATAGCAACAGCCAATAACCCAAATTCTAAAGGGAAGCTTTGGCTGGTATGACAGTGTGTTTCGAGTGCAGCCAAGCAACCCATCCTCGGATTCAGATACCTTTAGCTTAGGTCACTTACAGCGTTGATTTTCGCTATTAAACTAAATTTGTAAGACTAATTGAGAATGGGTTAGTATCCTATAAAGAATTAATTAACAATTGACAACATTTAATCCAAATCGGATCACTATATAGAAACGATTTTCTCTTAGTAGCAAAACTTCTTTGCTTTTCATTGAAATCAATCCAAACTCGGTTTCTATCCATTTTGGGAGCCCCAAGTCCGTTCATCCAATGTCATCAGAATTGTTTTGCTATATAATTTAGCAGTTGGTAAGTTACATGGTAGTTACTGCTTGTTTGTTTTGCTGCCTATTGCATATGTATATGAGCTTAGCCAGAAGAACAAGTACACGTTCTTCTCTAACGTAAAATCGGTTCTGTGGGTCTATATCATACTATATCATAGTTTCCCGATCTATATCAAATTTGGTCAGTGAACATAGATGCCTCACATATAAAAAAATATAACAAACTCGATCGGGTACATATTTATAGAAAATAAAAATCAAAATTTGAGGTCTCTATAGAATATATACACGTTATATAGTCAGAAATGATTCCTTCTCCTTGCATAATAGTGATATAAACTATTAGATGAATTAGCATCAGCATTATTACAATTCGTATGAACCATGGAGAAGCAACGGAAATGTAAAAATCCTCTTGTCTTATAATAACTTCCTTAGCTTGGACATTTTGAAATTTTCATCGGAAAACTGTGATGCAAATGATCTAGTGATAGTTTCTTAGTTTTATATGTGACAACAACAACCGAACTCGAAATCCCTAAATATTTATGGCACATACTTGAAAGGCTTTTTTTTGGCGTTCAAGCAGCGCATTTGCCCCAATGTGTATTAATAGCAAGGTGACATGGAAACTTGATATTGCACTCACGAGTCGTGGCTCGGGTTTTGGCCTGTGCCTGGGACGAAGCGTCTTGCTCATGGAGGCCTTTGGCGTGCGCGTGCAGCGCAATTAACTTTGCTAAGGCAGCCGGGCCACACTTGACATTGAGTGGACAAGTGAACAGAGACTCGTATGAGTATGAAAGAGTGAGACTGGCATCGGGTGTGGGTAAGTATTGGGGCCTGGGTCTGGAGCTGGTGCTGGTGCTGGGGCAGGGGCTGGGGCTGGTGCCGGGCGAATATAGGGTTGGGGATGGGCACACGGCGACAATTTCACCTGTTGGTTGGCCGCTGACACAGTAACTTATATTATTTGCATGACGATGGCGAGTTGCAATCGTTGAACTGGTTTAAGCATGGGTTTGAGCCTGTAATTACAGCTGGAGCGTTGTGCAGAGATGCAAGTATGCATGTAGAGGCAGAGTATATACAGTTCAGATCAGCCTAGAACAAAAAACAAAGTAATTACAATTAACCGATTGGAGTGCAAGTCTTAAGTCCCTGCCCATTATGGTTAATGAGGTTGCCTATTCCCAAGTAGAAAACTGCGACCGCATGCTGGGACGAGTCTCAAATAGGCAATGGGCGTTGCGTCGCCTCTAGAGACTTGCCTGAGCAATTAAATGTGGGTCAGTTGTAATTGTTGTGCAATTGCCATAGCAGAAGTTTCGACACTTCAACACATCATTAGGTAGATGGGAGCTTCAGTGTGAGTTCGGAACCAGGTTGCAGTTAATATCCTGATCCCAGTTTCAGTCAGTTGCCCAATTTCCAGTCGATGCGTCGATTGCGTGCGCTTGTGCCTGGACTGTACAGTGTTAGCCATAACTGATTCTCTTTGATTAATTGCCATCATTAGCATATGGAAACAACGCCATGATTGATATGGAAGCTGAAACTAAAGCTGGCGACCACCAGCGAAGATGCGCATTACATTGCCTTGGCTCTGGCCCTGGAATGTGGCCGCCAATATGATTGCCCTATAAGGTAAAATCCAATGGGGAACCAAGCACCGGTCCAACTTTTGGCCATAGACTTTTGATTGCTGGCCTTTGCATGATCAAATGTAAAAAAAGGAACAATGACTGGAAGGACAGAAGACAACTGTTGTGCTAATTGTTAACAAGTTGCGGTCATATGCAAGTGCTTGAGACCGGGACCGGGACCGGGACAGGGACCGGGACTGAGGACTGGGTCTGGGAAAATTATGGCTATGAATTGCACTCGTAATGCTGCCTGCACGCAATGGTTCAAACTGGAGCTTAAGATGAAGCGCACTTTAGATACACGCAATCCTGACTTAAGTGAAATTTCATTGCCATAGCCATGCGCAAGCAAGCATATTCGTGGCACGACGTGCAGCATCTCTTATGGGTCTCCATGCAGACACTCCTGTAAAACAGTAGTTAAAATATTACGAGGACAGTCAAGGGGCCTTTTTCAGTTTATTGGATGTAGGCAATGTGCAGATTTAAAGTAGAAGACAACTTTTTGAGGTGCATCAAGCATAAAGCAACGATAATTTTCTTGAATATCAAATGAAAACTAATCGGAAGGTAAAAGGGAATGATTTATGGTAACACAAGCAAATTCGAACACAAAATGGTATATCGGAAAACCATCCCATAATCGAGAGCCATCGCCATCGCCATCGCCACCTCAAATCATACTAATCAACATCAAAATTATTGACGAAGTTGATTATACTTCTGAGCCATACATAACTTTCCATTCAGCAGTTTCAATTTCAAAATCAAAAGTGCAACAGTAGCAATTGGTTGGGACTTGACTAACTACTTGTTTTTGAGATGAGCAACTGTCCAGCTGGCGTTACAGCTATCCAGCCGCTGGCTGATAGCGGTTGGCGGTTTCATTTTCACTCTGGAGGCACAGCCGTAGGGGACAATGATTGCGGTGATGATGATGACGATCGCAGGCAAAAGTGCGTCCCAATTTAATTGAAAGCTGGTTTTGAAGTGCCGGCCTTGGCAACCCCGTTTCGTTGCCCACCTCTTCGCCCTGTCCTGATGAGAGGTGTTGGCTGGTATCAGCATCAGCTCAGTACTTGTTATTCCCTGTACCTTTGGCACAAGGGTACACTAAAGTTGTTACAATGCATGTAAAAGACCAAAAGCCCCTAGCAGTAGAACTCATAAAGTACACTGGTATATTCTTGTAACCCTTTCGGTGCTCATTAGAATTGATCCAAACCCAAAATATTTGGAATAGAAGCTTCTACATCAGTTGACCAAATTAGAAAACTCCGTTCGAGCAACTATATCGTATAGCTGTCATAGAACCGATATTGTTTCAAAAAATATCGTGACAAAATTATAATTCTATATCACATAGCCACTATATTTATCGAGCTACTTTATCATATAGTAATTTACTAGGTGCAGAGTATTTATATGTCGACTGTGGCGTCCTTACTTATTGCTTTCATGGTTTATTGTTGGAATTGGGGAAATGGAAATTTGTCAATTTACAAAGCTACGTAGCTTTATTGCGGACAGAAGTGAGCTGCGTGTTGTTTTTCTCTTTGCGGTCAACTTTCAGCTTAAACCCACAGACCAAGGCCGGGGTCGCCAGAAGCGGAACGATACGAACTCTTTAAGATATGAGCTGCTGACAGCTCAATCAAACTGGTGTCTATATATCTATCGTGAGACTGTCCCTCTTCCTGGCGACGTACAAGAATAACCTTTTAATTACACGACAAGGACGACAAAGAGAACTGGTACTGATAAAGCAATCGTTTGACGCTCATGGCTTTATGGCCTCACGCGTGTTTGCCGGGGCGAAGCCGATGCCCCGAAACCAAAAGCGACTTTATCGTTGCCCTGCGCAGTGTCGCATGCAGGCAGAGCGTATCAATGAGCTCGGCCTGGGATTCAGACTATCCCTATCCTGCTCATTGGTCTCCTTCTAACCTTAACTCTCATGAGTAAAACGACTGCCGCCTCGATCTCGGCTCTGGTGGACATTTTGGCACCGACGATTAGATTGGGCAAGTTGTTATTTAGTTTGCCAGTATAAACGTGTACTTTTATGTATCTGAGGGCATTAGTTGCGCAGCTGCATCGACCGGCCGCTCACAGATTCAGATTATTTAACTCTTGCGGCTACACGATACACTTGTTTGCGTTTGCGCTCGCTATCAGAGGGTTCTGAGTACTCAAAGATTTGATTGGCCTAGCAACCCAGGTGGGATTGCATCTGTGCCAGTTTCTACGTCTGCGAGTGTGGTTCAAATGCGAATGTGCATAAACCTTTGATCTTTGCATACGAAACGTAGAACAAAGGTCCACTATTCCACACTTGCAATGCCGACAATTTCGTGTGCTTCCTTTGAACTTGTTAAATTAAGGAGACCTAAAATATCAATCAAGATCGTTCTGTAGCTTGGCAGTGTTCCCTCTCCAGCTATTGTTATCAGATTCACAGATTCAGCTTAGGACATGTTCTCAACTTTTAGTTGAGGAGTGTTGCGTTATTTAAGCAATTAAATTTCACTTTCCTTTTAGCATGCAAAAGCAAACACCAAAATGAAGGCAAAACCAAATTGTGGCAAGCCGAGCTTAATCAACAACATTAAATATTTCTTAGCTTTAGCTTAATCTTTTGTGCATACTCGCAGATTTACCCATGACACGGGTAAAACAAGAATATTGGACTGCGCACCTCTTTCTTTGCTCTCAAGATTGTTTCTTTCTTTCTATACTATTAGTTCTCAAAATCTCATGATCGTGGAAATACTAAAACATATTGACCTCTTATTTCCTCAGGCTTTATTTCGGACGAAATATGGCGATTTAGTGTTTCATTTCAAAATACGGATAAATCATTGTACAATAATAAATTCTTCAAAAAAGTAAAAACAAATAAAAAAAACAACAGAAGAAGATTAGCTTCGGCCTGCCGAGCCTTATATACCATTCACATTGTAAATGTAATTTAATTTAAGATTTCTTGCACTTATTTCGTTCACAGGTTCAAGTAGCAACTGAGAGACACAGTAAAAGAATACTGAATGGCCCAACATGCTTTCAATTTGGTTTTCATACTCATGATATTTTTCGCAATTTTTATAAAATATATCAATCTGTTTGAAGTAAATGGCTTGGTTTTCACGGAGTGTTTTTTTCTCTTCAGCAAAAATGTTTGCTATGCTAATTAAATGACATGGCTGTCCAAACTAAATCGAATAAAATCCGGATGGTTTTCAAACTCTATCAACGTGCAGATATAAGGAGCCTCTGGAGCATTTTAGCACTGTAGCTCTTAAGACTTCACATTTTTAAGAACACATTTGCTGCACTCCCATACTTACATTCACTTATACTTTAATTATACACATATACGCATGCATAAATAAGTACATACAGCATATGCACATATATATATTTGCTTTTGCTTGGAAGTTAGAAAGAGATAGCGTTTTGCTCATTTGATTGTGAACCCTAAGGCTCAGTCCCTCTCACACACACAGCATCATTGCGAACAGCGTATTATTGGAAGTGAGACATTCTCCATCTTATATCGCAAGTATACCATATTGTTGTACAATCTGGATCTAGTTTTTCAGCAGCCGTGGAGGCTTCTAAAACCTACACGAACCAAATTTGTTTCGATTCGGGTAAAAAAAAAGCTTTGTGGGATTGTAAGTGGCTCAGTTATATGGAAGGTAGATGATAATGTCTATTTCATTTTATTTTACTTTATATAGTCCGGCTTTAAGATTTTTTTTATATGAGCAGCTTAAAGCAGAAATAACCATATGGTGAAAATTTCAGAACGATAGCTTTAAAACTGAGAGACTAGTTCGCATAGAAACAGACGGAAAGACAGACGAAAAGACAGACAGACATGGCTATATCGACATGCCTTGTCACGCCGATCAAGAATACATATTCTTTATACGGTCGGAGATGCTTCCTTCTATGCGTTGCAAATTTCTTGACAAAATTATAATACCCTCTGCAAAGTGTTTGTTTGTATAAATGTGACTTGTTGTCTCCAGTTTTTCTGTAAGTTATTGTCTTGCCTAGAACGCAAATCTTGTGAAGAAACCTCAACTGTAGAGAAAGGAGGCTTATATTTTCCACCCTGCCATCGCATTGCAGTTTTTCCTCGTAATAAAGCCATCTCTATAGCCATAATTTAGAATAGTTCACATCATAACCAAGATTTTGTTAGCACATAACCTAACTTTCTGCAATGTGAACCTTTCAAGCATACGAAAAGAGAGACAGCATCAACCACACCTAAATACATTTTATAGAAATTCCTAATCTATATTTAAACAGAATTTACTTTTACAATGTCGATTGTCGTATTGACTTAGAAGATGTTAATTTGGACATTACAAGAAAATAATTGTGTTATATATTTTCCCATTTAGCTTTAAAAATTGAAAATAAATTATGTTAAATCAATTTTAATATCTTGAAAAATACTCAGGATATTTTTATTAAAAAAGGTGTTCATAAATAGCGAACTTATGCGCATTTTATAATTCTTCTTCTTCCATTTTCAATATTCAAGGCCGGCGGCAAAGTTTATAAGCTTTGTAGCTTTAACTAATACAGGACAAGATTTTTAGTCCCGTCAATGAAATATATTAGTATTGACTAGATCGGATGACTATATCATATAGCAGCCATAGCAACAATCTGACAAATATTTGGATACACTGAGAAAAAATATAACCAATCTTTAAAGAGGTAAATATTTAGTAGTTTTTCATTATACTGACAGCTTTAAAAACAAAATAAAAACTAACAAACTAAAAACTAACAAAATTGGATTCAAAATTCGAACGACAAAAACGATGTCATTATCGACATAGTGCAGAGATTTCGATACTTCTGTATGTGCGTGTGCGTCTGCTTTTATTTATTTAATAATTGAGAGTCACTTAACATAATGCATAACGCTTTAAACCAGTGATGGGCACATTTCAAAAGTCCTATTCCGCGGATGCGAAGCTGAAAAGCGCAAGCAACGTAGTCAGTACACGTATACTCAGACGAATAGATGTGTGCCTTCGTGTTGTGCTAGTGAATATGGCTCAAGTCTTTCTTTAACCCTCATTTGATCCTCAAAAAAATCGTGAAAGCCATAAATTTTGTAGATATTTGTCACCCGTTTTCAGCAACAACAAGTAAGACAGACGCTACAGTCGAGCTTGCTTGACAGTGAAATACCCTATACCTAGTAAGCTGCTATATCATATAGCTGACCGATACTGATTAAATTCTTTGAACGGACGTAAAGGGTATAATAATCTTGCCTACTTATTGAAGTACATACATAGCATATTATGCATAGTCTGAACTCCGAATTCCAAAAAATTGCATACAAAATGTTTTCCGATCTTAACGAAACTCAGCAAATCTGTGGGTTATGTGATTATACATATACAAGCAGAATTTCATCCCACAAGGGGAGCCTTCATACCAAATTGGATCTATGCAGCTCTATCAGTCTCCGAGATCTAGATGTTCATACGGACGGACAGACGGAGATGGCCAGCTCGACTCGGCTGTTGATGCTGATCAAGAATATATATACTGTATGGGCTCTTAGACGCTTCTTTCTGCCTGTTACATACATTTGCACAAATTCAATTTACTCGTTTACTCTACTGCTACTACTCGTACTCACTGACGAGTATAAAAATTGTGTGAATATTTACACAGACTCAAATAATGTACCGTGCAACATGTTACTTGTTATCTGAAAGGGAATTTATGCTCTTTGACGAAAAGACGTTGGCAACGAACTTGATTCAGATGTGTTGTGTCTTCAAGTTTAAGGCAAATAACACAGCTGGATAGCCTTGCCAGCTGACTGATGAAGCAGCCCCTCACAGTAGGCATTCCAGTTATGACTAGGGTCACGCCCCATCGCCCATCTGCAAGATCCGCTGCTAGTTGGCGCCTTCAATTAAAATGAAGCTGAAACTATTAACGTATCATATCATCAGCATCCGGTGTTCGTTTTTTTTATGGGGGAATCCAAGTCACCCGCTATCACCGGATGCTCAACATCATCGTCATCATCAGCAGAGATTTTGCTGGTTTAATATATGCTTAGAATACACAAAAGCACGGCCGTTTGACGCTTTCGAGCAGAGCTTCTCGATGATTGCTCTACAGGAGGGCGACTCGTTGACAGACGAGAGACGCCTACAGATGCTGACAATAACTGAAACTCAATTATTGGCAACATGGGAAACTCGTTGTCCACGAAATCTGATGGCCGAGAAAAGAACTGCAACAGCATCTTCATGTCCATCAGAATCCATCAGAACGGGAATGAACCGGTGTACCTGCGACTCATGCGAAACGGAAGAGATAAATGGCATCTTGAAAGTAACGCATCTAACATAAAGTTCGTAACTTTTTTGGGCCACAATCGCAGCTACACCAGCCCCAGCCAGACTTTATAACCACCAATCCCAAGCATTTCGCTGACTTATTGCATTTGAATAAACGAAATTTCTGGCTACTTAATAATAGCTCATGCTCAAAAATAAAAAAAATTACAAAAAAAAAACAAGTAAGAATGCTATAGTCAATATTCAGACTATAAGATACTCGTACTCAGCATATATTCAATATTCGACACAGTATGAAACAAATTCCTTCTTCTTTTTTTGTGGTGGGGTGTTCTCATACAAAATGTTTTTCTTACGATTTTGTCTACAATTGTTATCCGATCTTAACAAAACTCGGAAAATAGGTAGATTAAGTGCTTATACATATGCAAACCGAGTTTCCACTAAAAGCGTTATAATTTGTGGAAGATATGGCGGACATGGCAAGATCGACTCGACTGTTGATGCTGATCAAGAATAGTATATATATGAAGTCTTAGACGCTTCCTTCAGCCTGTTACATACCTTTGCATGAATACTATATACTCGCTTACTCTACTAGAGTACGAGTATTACAAGAAAGGAAGGCTACCTTCGGCTTGCCGAAGTTAATTTACCATTCACATTGAAAATATATATGCGATCTAAGTCGAATTTTGTCGGTGGGAGTGGGTCTATGGTGGATACAAGACGATTTTGTTTTGATTTGAATGAAAAACAGTAAGGTTATGATATGAAGTGTTCATTCCGAAACAATCGGTTATATGGTAGCTATATGATGTTGTTCTCCTATCTTTATCAGAAAAGGTCAGTGGACGTAGGGTCTTCTCAAATAGATACACACCCAATATGGTTTGATTTGGATGAAAAACAGAAAAGTTATGATACTAAGGGTTCATTCCGGAATCGGTTATAAGGGAGCTAGCTATACGATATAATTGTCCGATCTGGATGCGAACAGAGAAAGGAAACATCTGGTAAACATTTCAACTCTGTACTTTTTAAGACCTCTGGGATCTTTGCGTTGAAACAGACAGACGGACATGGTTATATCGATTCCCCTTGTCATGCTGATCAAGAATATATATACTTTATACAGTCGGAAACGCTTCCTTTTATGCGTTACAAGCTTCTTTACAAAATGAATATATCATTTTGTGAATGGTATAATAAAAGATGAAAGAAAGAGAATAAGGAGGATTCCACTTTTGGCTTCGTATATCAATCGACTATCCCAATATTTGTTTAAGCTGCCGTCGGGTGAAAATTTCTATAATTTGCATGAGCTCCTTGCTGACTGCGGTTTTTGTTTTCGACGCGTCCTATGTAAATCATCCCAGCTCCAACCGCAAATTAGCCTCACATATAAGACGATTTCCGTCTACATCTCCGTATCCACTGAACGCCCAGTCCTCGTTAGGGTTAAGCCAAGGGACGGCAGGCAGGCTCCTTAATGTTTTCAATAAATTTCAGACGAGAATCACGTTCACGAATGCCGATTCAAGCATTTACGCTGCCTGTCGGTCGACAAGTCGTGTTAATAGAGTAAGTGTTGTTTTGCTCACTTTTGGCGTTAAGCGTTTTGCACAGCCCGCGACTTTATACAAATATGAAGGTTCCGCATCAGCGGCATCAGTCGGGCCGCCACGCCAGGTAGATATCGTGTTGCCGCTGTTCGTAATCACAAAGTAAATAAATACTGCCCGTCTGCATCTGCGGAAGCTTTTGCTTGCTGCTGCTGCTTTCGAATTTGGGTGTTTTCGAAAGTCGCAGGCCGCATACCACGCCCACGGAGCGCCCTCGCATCTGCCATGTCCAAGCACAAATCATAAGGACAAACTGGCAAAGGAATTATCGGGATCGGATCGGCGTACTTTTGCTGTAAGCTCAAACTCGTAACTCTAACTCGATCCCAGTCCCGGTACACAACCACCCCACATTCGGTATCCGCCCACCCTCCTCCATCAACCATTCACAGAAACCACTTGTAATTATGTGTGAGTTTTGGCACAATCATTTCACACACTTGTGCTTTGTCGATCGGTCCAAGGCAAAGTCAGTCCGAGTTGCTTATTCGAGTGTGTGTGTGTGTGAGTGTGTGTATGTTGCAAACGAATGGGCCAAGGCGAATAAACGAGTTTTGCTGTAGACATCGGATCGGCATGGAGTTGCTAACTAGTGGCATACAAATTAAGCAATGCTCCTAAAAGTATGCAACAGGCACGAAACGATTCTTGAAATCGGTGAAGGCCGAAAGTAGACTTGATGTATTCAGTGTACTGAGCTGTGCAAGGAATTACTAAAAAGCTCAGAGTAAACAAAGAGACACAGGTTCCACAGCGACGTAGCTTTACAGACGCAGTGGCTTGCAAGCATGATGCAGAAATCCGCAGAAATTAAATGAGATGTTCACAAGAAATTGCAAGCAAGAATTTGTTGCGCAAAGCAACTTTCGGCAGTTTCTATCGAATTTGCCATTCCTTGTAAGCCATTCCCATATAGTTTCTACGCACTTATGCACCATGTTGCAAAGCAAATTTTGGCAGAAGCTGCGCTGTCTCTGTAAAACTACGTTGCTGTGGGAGCTTTACGATAATAGTTGTTCGGTGTGGATGAATCCTGAACTTAACCAGCTTTTTTTTTTTTTTTAAATATTGTGTTAATTATTTTATTGTTTTTATAGCCTACTGTTACTATTAATAATAACTTATACTATAGTGGTATATTTAATATTCAACAAAATATATACAAATGTATATAGTTAAGCCTAGATAATAGGGTAACTGGATGGGAAAAGGGGAAGATTAAAAGGGTTCTGTGGGACAGGTCGCTTGGGTGAGCTCTCTTGAGCCTCCTTCACATTCTTACTCCGTGGATACGTCTACTTCTTAGGAGTCTTTGCGCCAGCTGGTTAGGGTGATGTGCGAGTTTAGCTAAATATGCAGAAGCTTGGCGATTGATCACATCTCCGATCCTCGGTACATGGAGTTCCTTCTCGATATCGCTGTTGCGTATGTACCATGCCGCACCAGAAATTCTGTGCAAGATTTGGGACTGCACAACACCTATTTTATTGAGGTTCGACTTTGCCGCTATGCCGTATACCTGAATACCATATCTCCAAATGGGTGCCAGAATGACTTTGTAAATGAGCGTCTTGTTGGTGGTTACTGACAGTTTGTTCCTGGCATTAAGAAGTCAAGCCATACTGCCCGCCTTTGCCTTCAGGCGCTTAACTGTATCAGTTATATGACACTGGAATTTTAGCCGCTTGTCCAGAGTGACTCCAAGATATTTGTGAGCATCCTTCTGGTCTAAGAGTTGACCATGTAAGAATACCCCAGGAGAGGTTTGTGCTCTGAGAGTGTATGTGACTTCTACACATTTATCAGTGTTTATGGCAATATTCCATCTACAGGCCCAGTTCTCAAATTTTGTTAAATAGATCTGGACGAGATCTGTAGCGGTGAAGACGCAACTGTCTCTGGCCAGTACCGCATCTGCAAAAGTGGCGGCAAGTAGATTGCTCTGGTCCGAGATCGGCATGTTGTCAGCTGAAGGCATGTCGTGCGTATACAGGCTGTAGAGGGTTGGCCCTAACACGCTACCCTGGGGTACACCAGCTCTGACCGTCTTTTCTTGAGAGGACACCCCGTCCTGAACAACTTTAAAGGATCGTTCGTGAAGAAAGCTTTTAACAATAAGATAGAGCTTTGGATTCAGTAAATCTTCAAGTTTATGTAGGAGCCCTGCATGCCACACTCTATCAAATGCCTGCTGGATATCCAGATACGCTGCGACGACATACTCCTTTCCGTGGAAACTTAACCAGCGTGCAGACAAAATAAGCATCTGGAAAAAGTTCAGCTATCAGCTATGTTAAAGACTCCCCTTGTCGTGCTGACCAAGACTATATATACATTATATAGTCGGGAACAACTTTAAAGACTGTTCGTGAAGAAAGCTTTTAACAAGATAGAGCTTTGGATTCAGTAAATTTTCAAGTTTATGTAGGAGCCCTGCATGCCACACTCTATCAAATGCCTGCTGGATATCCAGATACGCTGCGACGACATACTCCTTTCC
>JBAMBM010000099.1:0-66447 GCA_037043425.1 Hirtodrosophila duncani
TCTTACTTATACTATGAATTTCCCTTATGAATCTGAACTTAGTGCTATAAAACCTGTTTCCTAAACATAATTCCTTACCTACCTCAAGTTGTCTTTGTTGACCAGCCTCCGTTTAATAAGAACGGTGGTTCCTAGATCTGCTTCTACCCTTTGTTGAGCACAGAGGGAAGCTAGTTTATGTCCTAACCTCCTGTTGGCTTTTACTAGGGCCTGTTCTCCTACATCAAAGGTCCTATTTTGTCTGGTTGGGTTGTTCCTATCTAGTTGTTCTTATTGGGCCTTTACCAGTTTCAACATTATCTCTTCCCCAAGGTCGCAATTTGCGTGGTGCTGTGCAACGGTGGGGCATTCGCCACATCGATGTTGAATTGGTTTTTCAATAAGGACAGAATGGTCTCAGAATTGAAGGCTGCCTCTTTGTCACAGTAGATGGTTTTAATAGCTGTGAAGATATTCACCAGTTGCAGAATTGGTATTTTAATGTCTGTTATTGTGCGCGAAGCAACTTTTTGCGTTATTGCAAGCTTTGAAAATTTGTCAATCGCGGTGAGGAAGTACTTTCCTGCGGTGGAGAATATGTCGATGTGAACAAATGCGCCTACTCTTGGCGGTATCGGTGTCACCCCTAATTCTTGTTTCCTAGGATGCCTGTCATACTTAGATTTTTGGCATATCCTGCAGCTTGTTACCACTTCTGCCGCGATTTTTTCCATTTTTGGAAAATAATAATCGCGCAGCACCTGCTTCACATTCTCCTGGGCTGCCTTGTGCGACCGATTATGTTCAGTTGTTATTATTTCTCTTCGTTCCCCGTCGTTTGTGATATCCGTCACCAGGGTCTTGCAATACCGAAATTCTGTGACCAGAAAGGCCTTTACCAGGTCATTCTGCACGAACGCCAAAGTCGGGAAAGTGAATAGACGGCGTTAAGGACCCCAGGCTTTACCACTTCTTTGATGGACCCAAGAAGTGTGTCTCGACTGACAAAGTCAATGTTGTGACGGGTTTTCCCAGAGAAAAAGATATGAAGCTGCTTTGAAAGGGTGTCAGATTCTTCCAGGATTATCTGATTCCTGAAGCAGTTCACTGGTTTGTCTGTGGCCTCAATTACGTTAGTAAGCGAGGCTTTACTATGAATCGTAGCTTCGTAGGATCTACTCCGGCTCTCTAAGGCATTAATATCTTACCTCGAGAGCGCATCCTCTACATGATTGTCATTGCCTGGTTTATATGAAACTCTCGCGCCGCACTCCTCAATTCTCGCTTTCCAAAGTTTAATCTTGAAATTGGGGTTTCTATCCGAAACTGCGAAAATCAGTGGCTGATGGTCTGTATATAGGTAGTGATGAAGCGTATCTAGGGCCCAAACTATGTCCAGTAGTTCCCTCTCATTGGTCGCATAGTTTAGCTCTCTGTCCTTCAGAGTCCTCAAAATCATGGTTATGGGTCTATTGCCTTGCGACAACACCGCCCCGATGCCGCTGGATGAAGCATCAGTGGTTAGGTCGACCGGTTGGTTGAAGTCTGGGTAGTCGAGAATAACGTCTTCCGACGCCAAAACATTCCTAAGTTTATCAAAGGTCTGCTTTTGCACCTCGTCAAACTGCATGGGAATAGCTTTCGAGCGATGTTTGCTGATTTTACCTTCTCTCCTTTCAAAATGCTGGAAATAGGCCGTGCTATCTGAGCGAAGTTGTTTATGAAGCACCTGTAGTAGCCGGCAAGACCCAAGAAGGATCTTACCGCAAACAGGGTGGAGGGCTGTCTGAATTCCTGAATGGGCTTGACCTTTTCGGGGCTTGTTCTTGTGCCCTCGGTTGACACCACAATACCAAGGAATTCCACTTGTCCCTTGAAAAACTGGGACTTCTCCTTTGACACCCTCATGTTTGCGTCGTGGAGGCTGCTGAGCACGGTGTCAATGTCTCTGACATGATCTGCCTCACTCTTTGAAAATACCATGACGTCGTCAGCGTACACATAACATATTTTACCGATGTGCTCCCGCAAAACGTCATCAATGGCCCGTTGAAAAATGCTAGATGCATTCCTGAGGCCAAATGGGAAACGGCAGAACTCATATTTACCTCCGCTTACCGAAAATTACGTCTTTTCACGATCGCGTTCAGCTAATGTGATTTGCTCGATGTGAATGCAAGATGCATTCCTGAGGCCAAATGGGAAACGGCAGAACTCATATTTACCTCCGCTTACCGAAAATTACGTCTTTTCACGATGGCGTTCAGCTAACGTGATTTGGTGGTATCATGGAGATACAAGGCATCGGGTACTTGTCTGGTATGGTTTTTGAGTTAAGCTAGCGGAAGTCCATGACTAGCCGTTTCTTGCTTGAACACAAATCGTCGGTGACATTTTTTCCGACGACCCAAATGGGATTGTTGTACGCAGACCTGGACGGCCGCATGATTTTGCTCCGCAATAGTTCTTTCACGTCATCATTGACGAAATCGATGGCTCCGACAGGGAATGGGTACATTTTAGAGTAGATCGGCTCATCATCCTTGGTCCTAATTGTGGCTACTGCCGCCGTATTAAAGAGCAACATTTCAGTTGGATTTGCAAATGCCTTTATACGGTTGGACATCATTCTGAGAAACTTGTTCTCTACTGTTGGCGGAAGCGCGATGTCGTCCACTTTTGTGAAGTTGACGCTGGGGCACTTGCGGAATAGTGGAGTTTCCTTGTCCCCAGGTTTATATTGACGCCAGCCTCAGCCAGCGTATCAAGCCCTACGATACCATCAAAAGATGACAGCTCTGGCTAGATGAAAAACGGGATTTTAACGCCAAGCATGGTGAGGAAACATTTTGCCCTATCTTGTTAAAGTCGTGTAGAGATTTTACAATGAAACCTTTAGCGGTTTCATGTAGTTTTTCGCGGCCCCAGTATCTATTAAAATATTTAGTGTTCTCCCCGCTACTGTTCGTTTGAGGAACGGGAGCAGGGACTCTCCTCTAAAACATTGACAGTATCACTGTCGCATCTCGCATTATTTTCCTCATCGATCTCCACCGCTGCCTCCGATGCTAACTGTTCGTACCGTTGATCGTACTGGTCCGGATCCTCCTGAGCGAGTCTCTGGGAAACGGCCGGCCTCTTGAACGCAGCTTGTTGGAGCCCGTTAGTAAGGTTTGTCATAGCCAAAGCGGCAGGGATGCTTTTGAACGCTAGTTGGTTGACGGAACTTAGAAGAGGATGGGCCAACATCCATCATCTCTACCTTATCTTGGCCACGGTGACCATTTGTTTGGTGATTGACCTGATTGCTCGTGTAAAATGGGTTTTTTGATTGCCTTCTATAGTGGTCGGGCTCGTTCAGCTTTTGCTGCCTGGCGCCAGGATACGTATTGCTCTTGGGCCTCATGGAACTCCGGCAGCATTTTTACCGCATCCAGAGTGTCATCGTCAGGTATCTCTCGACATAAGGTAATTGGCTCGTAGGCCTTGGCCTCGTGGGCCGGAGTGTTCCGGAACTGAATAAGCCACTGGATGGGGCGAACTCTGCATTATTGTCAAATAAGTACTTTCGTCTTCCGAGAGATGCCACTCGCACTTTTGCGGTTTAGCGACCGGCGTCTTTGCCAACAGCGGAGAGCTTATCTTTAGGAAGTTCAAGTTTAGTCTTTAGTGGTTCGTCGAAAGGCAGAGACGCCTAATGTTCTGTCCTGGCAACATTAATTTCTCAATCTTCACTTACATAAAATAAATAATTAATATAATCACACATGTCATACTAAATAATTACTTTCATACTTATATTCTGACATGCTTCTGCATTCTGTCAGCGTATCTCAAACGCCCTGTATTCCATTAGTTTTTATCCTGAAAGCCCACAACTTTTTTGCTGAGAGCTTAAGCTTCTTCAGTTGAACTGCAACGGCATTTGGCAGGAAGTCACCTTCCTTCACGGACTTCATGTCCAGGAGGCGCATCATGATTGCAGCCTTGCAGGAAACCAAGCTGACGAGGAAGAGTAACCTCTCCCACTCGTCTTGCTACAAGTATCTCCGGCAGGACCGTAATCGTGACGCGTGAGGAGGCCTCTCTTTTTCGTGGTGCACCAATCCGTCAACTTCAGGTCGCTGACCATCCAAGGCGACGACGAATACCATGAAGTCAAGGGCTAAAAAGTCCTTCATAAATTAAATATTGTTTGGAGAGCACTAAGTCGTTGTAGGTGACCTCAATGCTCACCACGAAAGCTGGCACTCCGAGCTTGGAAATGATGCGCGAGCATCAGAATTTGCCGTCCAATATGTGGAGTTAAGGGGGCCAAGTCAGGAATAGTCAAGCATGTCGTCTCTCAAGGCGGAGTGATGTCGCCGCTGCTCTTCAAAATGTATGTGTGCAAGATTCTTGTGCCACCTTCCGAGATTAAGCTGGTTACCTATGCAGATATGTGTCCCCAAATCCTCTGACACCCTCCTGACATTGTGGACGAAGGAAGTGAACCGGGTACTCGATATCCACATTAGTGGCCAGAGTATCCCTACCGAGAAAAACGCTAAAATACTCGGGGTCACTTTCGACAGCTTTGCGAAATATGCAGAAAATGTGGGTAAGCGAGTAAGGGTTAGAAATAAGGAGATCAAAGCTCTGGCCGGGAGCACCTGGGGAAAGATAAGGAGACTATATAAACAACGTACAAAGTAATTGGTCGTCCCCTCACCGACTGCGCCTACATAGTGTGGACTCCGACTATCAGCGAAATACAGAAGGGGGGAACATACAACGTGCCAGCTCCCCCTCCACCTCAACCATCAATCCACCAGACCACCTATGTCGGCCAGCGCCAAACCGGTCAAATATGAGCTCAGAAGGGAGACGGAACCACCTGATGGACTACGCCCCCCTAGAGAACGTCAGATTTGCCTTAGGATTGCTACACACGGAGTCCGTGGCAGAGGCCATCCGCAGAGCTGGTGCCAATGTCGTGCTCGGAGGCAGACCACGCCCATCAAAAAGTTGGAAGCCACCTTGTCCCAGCTGAGATCGGGGTACTCTAGGTACTTTCACTGTTATCTAGCCAGAGTTAACCCCGGTTTTGTAGACATCTGCACCAATGCCTGAGAGCACCCCACACCATTGGGCATCTCTTCTAGCGACGACAATTTTGACAACAATACTAATATGCTAACAGGCAACTAATTCATACGCACCAGTCAAAAAACTCCATCCGCCACAAATTCACAGGGTACAAGACTATATCGATGTCAAAATCTCAACATTCGTAAAAGGTGAGAAAGTTTCAACAGTTGCAACTCGATCTGGAACAGATGCAAAGACAACTACAAATGGCAGTGCAAGATGAGATCAATGACGAGCAGACTATCAATAGTGAAAATTCAGATGACGTCGATGTAGGACAAGCTGCCACGTAAGTTAGAATCTGAGTTTCATGAGTTAAGTCATAATCAAGAAAATGTGAAAAAAATATGAAAACATGTATGGCAAGCGAAGCAATTACCCAGGATCTACCTGTATTCTCTGGAGACCACTTGAATGGGCAATATTTTAATGGGATTTTGAAAATAGCTCTCAAATGTGTAATTTTTCCGAATATGAAAGTATTAACCATCTGCGAAAGGCTCTGACTGGTCGACCCAAATAATCTGTTCAATCATTGTTATTGTTACCAAAAAATGTCAGTACCATTATGAATTCGTTAAAGAACCGTTTAGGTAATCCTACACATGCACATTTGATAAATTAAGTTCGAAGTTATCTACCGATTAAGGATGATAAAATTGACAGACCCATTACTTTTTATGATATGCTTACTAGTCTAAAATGTACACTAAAAAATCTGGAAGAGGAAGATCATATCCGAAATTCACTTTTGCTTGTCATAGCGTATGGCTTTTATGCAACTTTACCAAGATACCAAAGGGAAGGCACCAAAATTGGTAGAGCTGCAATATTGACTAAGTAAGGAAACTGCAACAGCACAAATGTTAGGTTTTCGACAAACAAAAACAGAAGAAACTGCATTAACTGTGTTTCCATATACTTATGTTTCTACTCGCATATACTTATGTATATTAACATTTCTTCAATTGAGTGGATTGTATATTTTTAGGTTTTAAACTTTGATAATATATTTCATGTAATCCAATTAACAGTTCCGGAACACTCACAAATAGTTGTACGAGCTTTCTGTGTAACCGCGTTAAACTGCGTCTGTATTTGTAGCCGTGTCAGGCTGAGATGCTCCTAGCCACGTCAGGCAGATGTCTTCGTTGCCGTGTCAGGACTGTATATGTTAGTGCCTAGCCGCGTCAGGCAGGCGTCCTGTTGCCCTGACAGCCAAACGAGTATGTATGTGTGATGCTGCGTGTGTGCAACTGCGCCAGGTTACTTACGCGCGACTTTGGAGTTGTGAAATTGTAGACAATTTTTTTAATTATTTTTTCGTAGTGCCATCCGGATGAACACGTAGATCTCGGAGACTATAAGAGCTAGAGTGACCCAAGTTGGTATGTAGACTCAACTTGTGGGGCGTCAGATCGTTTGTTTTTAAATATTAGCACGGCCCTCTGCCCCAGCAAATTGCAAAACCTTATACCTTCCACAAACTTAAGCTCATTTAGTTGAAAATCTGTTTGTATATATAATCACATAATCTACCGATTTCACGAGTTTTGTTAAGATCGGATAATAATTGTAGACAAAATCGTAACAAAAAACATTTTGTATGAGAACACCCCAAAAAAAAAAGAATTTTTTCATACTTTTGAGTGTGTCAAATATTGAAAAAAAATGCTGAGCACGAGTATCTTATAGTCGGAATATAGACTATAGCGTTCTTACTTGTTGATTATGTGATTATTACCTAAAAGCGGTATGCATGAATGATTTTTGGTCACATACTCCCAACGTTGGTCAATATAAATCATTTAATTTTTACATATGATGTCATAAAGTGATTTGTGTGTTTTTACAACAATTACAAAATAGAGAGATGTGTTTCTTATCATTACTAAGCTGGTTTAAAACAGTTAGTGCAGTTTCTTCTTTTTGTTTGTCGAAAACCTAACATTTGTGCTGTTGCAGTTTCCTTACTTAGTCATTATTGCAGCTCTACCAATTTTGGTGCCTTCCCTTTGGTATCTTGGTAAAATTGCATAAAAGCCATACGCTGTGAGAAACAAAAGTGAATTTCGGATATGATCTTCTTCTTCTACATTTTACATTTCTTTCATTTTATCTATCATAAAAAGTAATGAGTCTGTTAATTTTATCATCCTTAATAGGTAGATAACTTCTAACTTAATTTTTCAAATGTCTAATATTATGTGTAGGATTACCAAAACGGTTCTTTAAAAAGTTCATAATGGTACTGACATTTTTTGGTAACAATAACAATGATTGAACAGATTCTTTGGGTCGACCAGTCAGAGCCTTTCGCAGACGGTTAATATTTTCATTATCGGAAAAATTACACATTTGAGACCTATTTTCAAAATCCCATTAAAATATTGCCCGTTCAAGTGAATCTCCAGAGAATACAGGTAGATCCTGGGTAATTGCTTCGCTTGCCATACATGTTTTCATAGCATTTTGGCTCACATTTTGTTGATTATGACTTAACTCATTAAACTTACGTGGCAGCTTGTCAATACACTCCTACATCGTCATTGATCTCATCTTGCAGTGCCATTTGTAGTTGTCTTTGCATCTGTTCCAGATCGAGTTGCAACTGTTGAAGCTTTCTCGCCTTTTACGAATGTTGAGATTTTGACATCGATATAGTCTTGTACCCTGTGAATTTGTGGCTGATGGAGTTTTTTGGCTGGTGCGTATGAATTAGTTGCCTGTTAGCATATTAGTATTGTTGTCAAAATTGTCGTCGCTAGAAGAGATGCCCAATGGTGTGGGGTGCTCTCAGGCATTGGTGCAGATGTATGCAAAACCGGAGTTAACTCTGGCTAGATAACAGTGAAAGTACCTAGAGTACCCCGATCTCAGCTGGGACAAGGTGGCTTCCAACTTTTTGATGGGCGTGGTCTGCCTCCGAGCACGACATTGGCACCAGCTCTACGGATGGAATCTGCCACGGACTCCGTGTGGAGCAATCCTAAGGCAAATCTGACGTTCTCTAGGGGGGCGTAGTCCATCAGGTGGTTCCGTCTCCCTTCTGAGCTCATATTTGACCGGTTTGGCGCTGGCCGACACGGGTGGTTTGGTGGATTGATGGTTGAGGTGGAGGGGGAGCTGGCACGTTGTATGTTCCCCGCCTCTGTATTTCGCTGATAGTCGGAGTCCACACTATGTAGGCGCAGTCGGTGAGGGGACGACCAATTGCTTTGTACGTTGTTTATATAGTCTCCTTATCTTTCCCCAGGTGCTCCCGGCCAGAGCTTTGATCTCCTTATTTCTAGCCCTTACTCGCTTAGCCACATTTTCCGCATGTTTCGCAAAGCTGTCGAAAGTGACCCCGAGTATTTTAGCGTTTTTCTCGGTAGGGATACTCTGGCCACTAATGTGGATATCGAGTACCCGGTTCACTTCCTTCGTCCACAATGTCAGGAGGGTGTCAGAGGATTTGGGGACACATATCTGCATAGATAACCAGCTTAATCTCGGGAGGTGGCACAAGAATCTTGCACACATACATTTTGAAGAGCAGCGGCGACATCACGCCGCCTTGAGAGACGACATGCTTGACTATTCCTGACTTGGCCCCCTTAACTCCACATATTGGACGGCAAATTCTGATGCTCGCGCATCATTTCCAAGCTCGGAGTTCCAGCTTTCGTGGTGAGCATTGAGGTCACCTACAACGACTTAGTGCTCTCCAAACAATATTTAATTTATGAAGGACTTTTTAGCCCTTGACTTCATGGTATTCGTCGTCGCCTTGGATGGTCAGCGACCTGAGGTTGACGGACTGGTTCACCACGAAAAAGAGAGGCCTCCTCACGCGTCACGATTACGGTCCGCCGGAGATACTTGTAGCAAGACGAGTGGGAGAGGTTACTCTTCCTCGTCAGCTTGGTTTCCTGCAGGGCTGCAATCATGATGCGCCTCCTGGACATGAAGTCCGTGAAGGAAAGTGACTTCCTGCCAAATGCCGTTGCAGTTCAACTGAAGTAGCTTAAGCTCTCAGCGAAGAAGCTGTGGGCTTTCAGGTTAAAAACTAATAAGCTACAGGGCGTTTGAGATACGCTGACAGAATGCAGAAGTATGGCAAATTATAAGTATGTATAAGTGTGCATAAAATGCATAAATAAATGCACAAATCCATATAAGAAACATGAATTTAAGACTAGATATATGGAAAAATATGTGAAATAACGAAAGAAATACGACATAAAAGAAGTAAATAAAAATGTGTACAAAATGCAGTAAATAGTCTTAACTAATAAAAAATAAATGAATAGATAAAACTAAGACGGCACGAAAATAACTAAATGCTAAAAAATATGTATGATTTCATTTGAGGCCGTCTTGGCCTCCGTTGTTATATAATGTTATTGTAAAAAGGGATCGCTTATCCGTATCTGCAAGTGCTTATGACAAGTAGGTGCGAAGTTGATTCTGGGCAAGGGTGGCCCTTGCTTTATATTTATATCTTTAGTTTTGCACCTGCTTCCATATGGTGTGAAATCGAATCCGTGGGAAGGTTGCTTTTGCCTGGGCTGCAATTTAGTGTGCGCTACCTACTTATGGAAATTTCTCTTACAATGAGTTTACATGAAGTTGTATTTTTTAGTACATATATTTGTCTTATGTGTGGACTGTGTTTCCATATACTTATGTTTCTACTCGTATATATGTATATTAACATTTCTTCAATTGAGTGGATTGTATATTTTTAGGTTTTAAGCTTTGATAATATATTTCATAGGTTTGAAACTTTACTTATATCGCGTTGCATGGATCTTAACATCTACTTATATATAATTCCGGAACACTCACAAATAGTTGTACAAGCTTCATGTGTAACCGCGTTAAGCTGCGTCTGTATTTGTAGCCGTGTCAGGCTGAGATGCTCCTAGCCACGTCAGGCAGATGTCTTCGTTGCCGTGTCAGGCCTGTATATGTTAGTGCCTAGCCGCGTCAGGCAGGCGTCCGGTTGCCCTGACAACCAAACGAGTATGTATGTGTGACGCTGCGTGTATGCAACTGCGCCAGGTTACTTACGCGCGACTTTGGAGTTGTGAAATTGTAGATAATTATTGAATTATTTTTTCGTAGTGCCCTTCTGCTGGCAGCCAAGGACCATGTACTGTATTTCCGTAGTGTCGTTCTGTTGGCTGCGAAGGCCCATGTTGTATATTCGTACCTGTAATGATCGTTACAATATAAGATAGGGTCAATTAGATGAGTAGCTCTAAACTTCGACTCGGCAGTTTGCTCTTGCATTTGATAATTTGTAGTTTCTCACTAATCTCTAGCAGCACGAGGTTGCCTGGGAGGACAGTAGATGGATGCAATGATGTGTCAATAAAAATGTTCTTTGATAATCAGCTCGACTGTGATCGGTTGGATCTGCAAGTCAGCTTGAGCTTGCTTCATAATAGTCGCATCCATGCAGTTCAAAAATAAGTCCTTTTATTTCATGTGTTTCAGATATCAATAAAATGTCAATGTCATTAGTTGCAGCAAAAGTCTCTAGTTCAAGAATTTTGTTTGAGACTCCTGCTGCTTTCCAATCTGCTATTTTCTAGTGTTGATTCAGTCATGGGAAAGGCTTACTGAATTCTTCCCTGCTTAGTAGCAGTTAAGTTAGCTTTCCCATCATGCTGACAAGAAGAAATCTTTTCTAAAACACAAGTAATAGGTGCAGAAGGCTGTTGCTGAGTTAGCTGGGTCAGCTTTTTCATGCGTTCAATAAGCAGACCTATCCTACACATATTATTAGACATTTGATAGATAGAATAAGAAGTTATCCACCGATCAAGGATGATGAAATGGACAGACTCATTAGTTTGTATGATATGATTTCAATCTCATATGTACTTTTGAAAATTTAGAAGAAATTTGAAGAGCTTTTAGAAAAGTTACCTTTGTCGCAGCGTATGACTTTCGTGCGATTTTACCAAGATACAAAAGGCAAGGCACCAAAGTGATAGAGCTGCAATTTTTGATTAATTATGTTTGGTTTGGGACACACAAAAACAAAAGAAACTACATTGACTGTTTCAAACCAGGTTACTAATAATAAAAGAGACAAATCATTGATATACCAATATACAAATAATGATGTATAAGAATAAAACGGCTCGAAGATAATAAATGTTCAAGTAAAGGGAAAGATTCGTCTTCAAAGACATTCACATTGAGATAACTGTCTCAGCTGGAAATCTGAAAACAGACTTTAGATATCAATAGTCTAGTATTCTTACAATAGGGCACATACCAATGTGTTGATAGGACAATATAATTGGTCAGTAATAATAACACGAGAACTCAAATACTAATCATTCCAGGGCCCAGTTGTAAGTAAAACATCGTTAGGTTGGGTAATTAATGGTATTGTAGTTCCAGCCGCAAACTTGACACAAATAGATTATTCTTATCATATTAATGATTGTAGAGAAAAAATAAATGATAAGGACGACTTAGATTTGTGACAAGATTTAGTGAAATCGTACTGGACTATAGAAAACCAACTGACTAATTCAAAAGACACTCCTATATCAATAGATTATAAACGAGAAAGGAAAGCTTGCTTCGGCTTGCAGAAGTTTATATACCATTTACACTGTAAATATATAACCGATGTAGATAAAATCTGGATGGAGTGAATAAAAGCGATACAAGAAGATTTATGCTCCCAAGTGTTCATTCCGGAACAATCGGTTATATGGGAGATATATGATATAGTTATCCGATCTGGATAAAACTTGACCAGTTTGCAGACAAGGGAGCATATGACAAAAATTTTAGCTTTGTAGCTCTTAAGACTGCTGAAATCTTTGTGTTGAAACACACGGACAGACGGTCGGACGGATAGGCAGACGGACATGGTAATATCCATTCCCCTTGTCATGCTGATCAAGAATATATAAACTTCATATATTCGGGAATGCTTCCTTCTATGCGTTGCAAACTTCCTGACAAAATTAATATACCATTTTTATTGACACGACACAGAAGAGAAAAGGAAATAGATTTGAATGTGGTCTATTCTGGAAAGATGAAAAAAAAAACTACCAGAAAGCTAAAATAACGCCCTTAGCAGGTTGAAACATCTCGAGAAAACGACTGACAAAGACCCAGTATATACCAAGATATCAATCTAAGATAGATATGAACGTATCGAAGGGATATAAAAAAAAAGCCCCAAACAGATAGCTGTAGAGACACCTTTGACATATTATTTGCATTTCGGTGTAGTTAAAAGCAACAAACCAGATAAGTAACGTATAGTATTTGATGCAGCATCTAAGACTAAAGGATATTACGTGCACGGCTTTCTAATGATAGAGCCTGACTTATATAACGAACTGGTACCTGTATAAAAGAAATTTAGAGAACATAAGGCAAATGTTTTACAGATTCAAATACGTGATGACGATCGACACGCCCGAAGAGTTTTTTGGCGAGGAACACAAATCAGATTTTTATGAAATTCAGGTACTATTTTTGGTGCTAAGTGTAGTCCTAGCATAGCTCAGCAGGTGACGGTAAATTTCCGAAAGCTTATAATGATATAGTCAACAATCATTAAATGGACGATTACTTGGGAGGAACACACATACAAGCAGGGTTTGATATGTTAGGCTTAATTGACTTAAGTTCATTAAGCAATAAGCTTTCTGTTACTAGGGGAGGTGGGATGTTATTAGATCTGTGTAAGCAATAAAGGTATATCTGATCAGACCGATACTTTAAAGAGGAGCATAACTTTTCTGTCTTTCCACCAAATTAAAACAAATTCGTCTTGTATCCTTTGTATCCACTCCATTCGGACCTAGATCGGTTATATATTTACAATGTAATTGGTAGTAGCTTTCCTTTCTTGTTATACTCGTACTCTAGTACAGTAAACGAATCCATATATTGTATTCGTGCAAATGTATGTAACAGGCAGAATTAAGCGTCTTCGACTCCATAAAGTATATATATTCTTGATCAACATCAACAGCCTAGTCGATCTAGCCTTATCCGTCTGTTCATCTGTCCATCCGGATGAATACCGAGATCTCGGAGACTATAAGAGCTAGAGTGACCCAATTTGGTATGTGGACTCAACTTGTGGGGCGTCAGATCAAGTTTGTTTTTAAATTTTAGCACGGCCCCCCTGCCCCAGCAAACTGTAAAACCTTATACCTTCCACAAACTTAAGCGCAATTAGTTGAAAATCGGTTTGTATATGAGTTAAAAAAAGTTAACTGAAGAAGCCACTGGATGGCGCGAACTCTGCATTATTGTCAAATAAGCAGTTTCGTCTTCCGAGAGATGCCGCTCGCTTTTTTGCGGGGTAGCGACGGGCGTCGTTGGCGACAGCGGAGAGCTTATCTTTAGGAAGCTTAAGTTTAGTTTTAGTGGTTCGTCGAAAGGCAGAGGCGTCTAATGTTCTGTCCTGGCATCATTAATTTCTCATTAAAATCAATTAGGGCAATTAGACAACGCCCGCTAAGTGAGAAGGAAATAAAGAAGAGGAATAAGCAACACTAACAAAAGAGCGCGGAGACAACGCCCGCTCCAAGGTTAGGCAGTTACAGTCATCAACTGCGCCCGCGACAGATTTAAAAATAGATCGCTGTACCCACACCACCAAGCACCCCAAAATCACGGTGCAGAGGTGCGTTCATCGATTGCACTAAGAAGCCCGTAGCCACCGAGTAAAAATGAAAAGCAATTAATTGACCCAAAATTGTTACACCAAAGCGGACGGCCTTGGGCAGCGGCGACGATAGAGAGGAATTAGCACCAACACAACTGGAGAGCAGCTACAGAACAACATCGACAAGGGATATATCAACATAGCCAATAAAAGAGGAACATTTAAGTGAAAATTTTCTTCAAATATCGCCCAAATAAAGTGAAAATATCATTCGAAAAAAACAAACCAAAAAAAAAAGAAATAAGAATAGAAAACAAAACCAAGCAAATACAACGTTTCATATACAGAAACACTCGGGCGTATATTTTTCGCACATATATATATTTTTTCTACCTGCCTTATTTGTTGCGATAAGCGTGAGTAGGAAGCATAACACCACACCACGAATGCATTGTTGTCGGCGGGCAATACCAAAAGAAGTCTGTGTTTGAGAGAACTTGAATTTGACTCTTAAATAAAATAACTGATAACAGCGGCTCGGTGTAGTGTGACTGACCGGCGACAAAGACAAACGAAACGTTGGAGGACAACTGAGAAATAATTCGCATTTGCCCATTCACAACAACATCAACGACTTATTAGAATTGCTCAACGAGCTCAGCTTAGACTCTGAGATTGAGCCCGAGGAAAGAGTAGAAGGAATGGTTGCGGCACAGACGCAATCTATCATAGCTGCGGCGGTCAGCTCTACATTGGCATCGCAAAAAGTAGACTTTGAGGAGCGTTTGCTAGTGGTAATTGACCAGCTGCAGGCTGCTAGAGTTCAGGCCCCCGAGGCCAAGGCCTACTAGCCAATTACCACGCAACAAAAGCTGAACGAGACCGACCACTATAGAAGGCAATCAAAAAACCCATTTTACACGAGCAATCAGGTCAATCACCAAACAAATGGTCACCGTGGCCAAGATAAGGTAGAGATGATGGATGTTGGCCCATCCTCTTCTAAGTTCCGTCAACCAACTAGCGTTCAAAAGCATCCCTGCCGCTTTGGCTATGACAAACCTTACTAACGGGCACCAACAAGGTGCGTTCAAGAGGCCGGCCGGTTCCCAGAGGCTCTCCGACCAGCGCAGACAGAGGCTTAATCGCCTCGCTCAGGAGGATCCGGACCAGTACGATCAACGGTACGAACAGTTAGCATCGGAGGCAGCGGTGGAGATCGATGAGGAAAATAATGCGAGATGCGACAGTGATACTGTCAATGTTTTAGAGGAGAGTCCCTGCTCCCGTTCGTCAAACGAACAGTAGCGGGGAGAACACTAAATATTTTAATAGATACTGGGGCCGCGAAAAACTACATCAAACCGCTAAAGGAACTTCAGGGAATTGTCCCTGTAGAAGCCCCATTCATTGTAATTCTCTACACGGCTTTAACAAGGTAGGGAAAAAATGTTTCCTCACCATGTTTGGCGCTAAAATCCCGTTTTTCATCTAGCCAGAGCTTTCAACTTTTGATGGTATCGTAGGGCTTGATACGCTGGCTGAGGCAGGCGTCAATATAAACCTGGGGACAAAGAAACTCCACTTCGGACATGAATCCTATTCCGCAAGTGCCTCAGCGTCAACTTCACAAAAGTGGACGACATCGAGGTTCCGCCAACAGTAGAGAACAAGTTTCTCAGAATGATGTCCAACCGTATAAAGGCATTTGCAAATCCAACTGAAATGTTGCCCTTTAATACGGCGGCAGTAGCCACAATTAGGACCAAGGATGATGAGCCGATCTACTCTAAAATGTACCCATTCCCTGTCGGAGACACCGATTTCGTCAATGATGATGTGAAAGAACTATTGCGGAGCAAAATCATGCGGCCGTCCAGGTCTGCGTATAACAATACCATATGGGCCGTCGGAAAAAAAGGCACCGACGATTTGGGTTCAAGCAAGAAACGGCTAGTAATAGACTTCCGCAAGCTTAACTCAAAAACCATACCAGACAAGTACCCGATGCCTTGTATCTCCATGATACTTCCAAATCTGGGGAAGGCACCATACTTCACCATCCTTGACCCAAAATCAGGGTACCACCGAATCACGTTAGCTGAACGCCATCATGAAAAGACGTAATTTTCGGTAAGCGGAGGTAAATAAGAGTTCTGCCGTTTCCCATTTGGCCTCAGGAATGCATCTAGCATTTTTCAACGGGCCATTGATGACGTTTTGCGTGAGCACATCGGTAAAATATGTTATGTGTACGCTGACGACGTCATGGTATTTTCAAAGAGTGAGGCAGATCATGTCAGAGACATTGACACCGTGCTCAGCAGCCTCCACGACGCAAACATGAGGGTGTCAAAGGAGAAGTCCCAGTTTTTCAAGGGACAAGTGGAATTCCTTGGTATTGTGGTGTCAACCGAGGGCACAAGAACAAGCCCCGAAAAGGTCAAGGCCATTCAGGAATTCAGACAGCCCTCCACCCTGTTTGCGGTAAGATCCTTCTTGGGTCTTGCCGGCTACTACAGGTGCTTCATAAACAACTTCGCTCAGATAGCACGGCCTATTTCCAGCATTTTGAAAGGAGAGAAGGTAAAATCAGCAAACATCGCTCGAAAGCTATTCCCATGCAGTTTGACGAGGTGCAAAAGCTGACCTTTGATAAACTTAGGAATATTTTGGCGTCGGAAGACGTTATTCTCGACTACCCAGACTTCAACCAACCGGTCGACCGAACCACTGATGCTTCATCCAGCGGCATCGGGGCGGTGTTGTCGCAAGGCAATAGACCCATAACCATGATTTTGAGGACTCTGAAGGACAGAGAGCTAAACTATGCGACCAATGAGAGGGAACTACTGGACATAGTTTGGGCCCTAGATACGCTTTATCACTACCTATATACAGACCATCAGCCACTGATTTTCGCAGTTTCGGATAGAAGCCCCAATTTCAAGATAAAACTTTGGAAAGCGAGAATTGAGGAGTGCGGTGCGAGAGTTTCATATAAACCAGGCAGGGACAATCATGTAGAGGATGCGCTCTCGAGGTAAGATATTAATGCCTTAGAGAGCCGGAGTAGATCCTACGCAGCTACGATTCATAGTAAAGCCTCGCTTACTAACGTAATTGAGGCCACAGACAAACCAGTGAGCTGCTTCAGGAATCAGATAATCCTGGAAGAATCTGACACCCTTTCAAAGCAGCTTCATATCTTTTTCTCTGGAAAAACCCGTCACAACATTGACTTTGTCAGTCGAGACACACTTCTTGGGTCCATCAAAGAAGTGGTAAAGCCTGGGGTCCTTAACGCCGTCTATTCACTTTCCCGACTTTGGCGTTCTTGCAGAATGACCTGGTAAAGGCCTTTCTGGTCACAGAATTTCGGTATTGCAAGACCCTGGTGACGGATATCACAAACGACGGGGAACGAAGAGAAATAATAACAACCGAACATAATCGGTCGCACAAGGCAGCCCAGGAGAATGTGAAGCAGGTGCTGCGCGATTATTATTTTCCAAAAATGGAAAAAATCGCGGCAGAAGTGGTAACAAACTGCAGGATATGCCAAAAATCTAAGTATGACAGGCACCCTAGGAAGCAAGAATTAGGGGTGACACCGATACCGGCAAAAGTATGCGCATATTCTCCACCGCAGTGAAGTACTTCCTCACCGCGATTGACAAATTTTCAAAGTTTGCAATAACGCAAAAAGTCGCTTCGCGCACAATAACAGACATTAAAATACCAATTCTGCAACTGGTGAATATCTTCCCAGCTATTAAAACTATCTACTGTGACAAAGAGGCAGCCTTCAATTCTGAGGCCATTCTGTCCTTATTGAAAAACCAATTCAACATCGATGTGGCGAATGCCCCACCGTTGCACAGCACCACGCAAATTGCGACCTTGGGGAAGAGATAATGTTGAAACTGGTAAAGGCCCAATAAGAACAACTAGATAGGAACAACCCAACCAGACAAAATAGGACCTTTGATGTAGGAGAACAGGTCCTAGTAAAAGCCAACAGGAGGTTAGGAAATAAACTAGCTTCCCTCTGTGCTCAACAAAGAGTAGAAGCAGATCTAGGAACCACCGTTCTTATTAAACGGAGGCTGGTCCACAAAGACAACTTGAGGTAGGTAAGGAATTATGTTTAGGAAACAGGTTTTATAGCACTAAGTTCAGATTCATAAGGGCAATTCATAGTATAAGTAAGAGTAACTGTTTAACATAGTTAGTAAGTGGCTGTTCGATATTTCTGCATCCTAGCAATCATACCGTTGACAACTTTGACCGACTCAAAACTTACAGACTACTCACATGCAGGCTGCATCCCCATAATTGACGGACGGACGGTAATATGGAAGGAGACCTTCTACATACAACATACGTTCAGGAGACAATAGAAATGACGGACGTATTCCAACAGACACATATGAGAAAGATACTAAAGACGAAACACCTACTGACACTGACAGCGGCACTTGGAGGACACCACAGGCATGCGAGAAGTTTGAACATTATGGGGTCAGCGCTGAAAGTCATCGCAGGGACGCCGGACTTTAATTACTTACAACAAACGAGACTATTTGAGTACGATTTAGTTAATGCCAGCAATGGACAGATAATCATAAATTCGAGAACACAAACACAGATCAACGCCCTCTAATCGGCGTTTCTTGATGGTTGCGGCGCAGGCAGCAGAAGGGAAACATCATCGAAGTTCAGCAGATGCTGAAGAGCACGGGCTTGACCGAGGACGGTCTTGAAGTTTTGAAGGAGGGAGTAGTTAACAAGAGTTAACTGAATAAGCCACTGGATGGGGCGAACTCTGCATTATTGTCAAATAAGTACTTTCGTCTTCCGAGAGATGCCACTCGCACTTTTGCGGGGTAGCGACCGGCGTCGTTGCCGACAGCGGAGAGCTTATCTTTAGGAAGTTTAAGTTTAGTCTTTAGTGGTTCGTATTTGCATTCTGTCAGCGTATCTCAAACGCCCTGTAGCCCATTAGTTTTTATCCTGACAGCCCACAGCTTTTTTGCTGAGAGCTTAAGCTACTTCAGTTGAACAGCAACGACATTTGGCAGGAAGTCACCTTCCTTCACGGACTTCATGTCCAGGAGGCGCATCATTATTGCAGCCCTGCAGGAAACCAAGCTGACGAGGAAGAGTAACCTCTCCCACTCGTCTTGCTACAAGTATCTCCGGCGGGACCGTAATTGTGACGCGTGAGGAGGCCTCTCTTTTTCGTGGTGCACCAGTCCGTCAACTTCAGGCCGCTGACCATCCAAGGCGACGACGAACACCATGAAGTCAAGGGCTAAAAAGCCCTTCATAGCCTAAATATTGTTGGGAGAGCACTAAGTTGTTGTAGGTGACCTCAATGCTCACCACGAAAGCTGGTACTCCGAGCTTGGTAACGATGCGCGAGCTTCAGAATTTGATGACCACATAGGGGACGCGCATCACAGCATTTGCCGTGGCTGGCCTGACCTGATTGTCAGTCCTGAGCTCATAGTCATCAGTTCTTGGCACGCTGACAGTGCACTCAATTCTAATTGCTTACCAGATTGGGCGACTCTTGACTGATTGCAAAAACGATAAAGGTTCTAAGCGTTTCTGGACAACTAGTGAGAACCTTTCGAATCCCAAGAAAAGCGAGTTAACCACGGTTACCGCTTGACCCCTCCATATGTTCACGGAGCGCCCTCCGCAAAAGTCGTTCTCTCCGCTCACTCTCAGGAATTGGTTTTGGAAGCTCTCATCCTCCCCCACCTGCAGGACCACTTCACATTGGCTGAATAACAGCATAGTTTACAAGCTCGATGAAGTCCGATCACTCCTCTCTGCGAGCTTACTACAGCCACAACAAGCGGGTTGAACAGCAAGCAACCGCATGAGAGATCCATCCTAGATCTCTCAAAGGCCTTTGATAGGGTCTGCCATTCCGCCCTGCTTACCGACTTCCACTCCTCAACTCTGACCAATTTCTTGAAAAGATGACTTGCCAACTATTTGGCTAACTATATGCCTGTCGGCCAATATGTGG
The DNA here is from genome assembly GCA_037043425.1 of Hirtodrosophila duncani. NCBI lineage: Eukaryota > Metazoa > Arthropoda > Insecta > Diptera > Drosophilidae > Hirtodrosophila > Hirtodrosophila duncani. The sequence goes on from JBAMBM010000099.1 coordinate 19,806, forward strand.
AGTTAAGGGGGCCAAGTCCGGAATAGTAAAGCATGTCGTCTCTCAAGGCGGAGTGATGTCGCCGCTGATCTTCAGAATGGGTGTGCAAGATTCTTGTGCCACCTCCCGAGGTTAAGCTGGTTTCCCAGGCCGATATCTGTCCCCAAATCCTCTGACACCCTCCTGACATTGTGGACGAAGGAAGTGAACCGGGTACTCGATATCCACATTAGTGGCCAGAGTATCCCTACCGAGAAAAACGCTAAAGTACTCGGGGTCACTTTCGACAGCTTTGCGAAACATGCAGAAAATGTGGCTAAGCGAGCAAAGGCTAGAAATAAGGAGATCAAAGCTCTGGCCGGGAGCACCTGGGGAAAGATAAGGAGACTATATTAACAACGTACAAAGCAATTGGTCGTCCCCTCACCGACTGCGCCTCCATAGTGTGGACTCCGACTATCAGCGAAATACAGAGGCGGGGAACATACAACGTGCCAGCTCCCCCTCCACCTCAACCATCAATCCACCAAACCACCCGTGTCGGCCAGCGCCAAACCGGTCAAATATGAGCTCAGAAGGGAGACGGAACCACCTGATGGACTACGCCCCCCTAGAGAACGTCAGATTTGCCTTAGGATTGCTCCACACGGAGTCCGTGGCAGATTCCATCCGTAGAGCTGGTGCCAATGTCGTGCTCGGAGGCAGACCACGCCCATCAAAAAGTTGGAAGCCACCTTGTCCCAGCTGAGATCGGGGTACTCTAGGTACTTTCACTGTTATCTAGCCAGAGTTAACTCCGGTTTTGCATACATCTGCACCAATGCCTGAGAGCACCCCACACCACTGGGCATCTTTTTTGACAACAATACTAATATGCTAATAGGCAACTAATTTATACGCACCAGCCAAAAAACTCCATCAGCCACAAATTCACAGGGTACAAGACTATATCGATGTCAAAATCTCAACATTCGTAAAAGGCGACAAAGCTTCAACAGTTGCAACTCGATCTGGAACAGATGCAAAGACAACTACAAATGGCACTGCAAGATGAGATCAATGACGAGCAGACTATCAATAGTGAAAATTCAGATGACGTCGATGTAGGAGCGTATTGACAAGCTGCCACGTAAGTTTAATGAGTTAAGTCATAATCAAGAAAATGTGAACCAAAATTCTATGAAAACATGTATGGCAAGCGAAGCAATTACCCAGGATCTACCTGTATTCTCTGGAGATTCACTTGAACGGGCAATATTTTAATGGGATTTTGAAAATAGCTCTCAAATGTGTAATTTTTCCGATTATGAAAGTATTAACCGTCTGCGAAAGGCTCTGACTGGTCGACCCAAAGAATCTGTTACCAAAAAATGTCAGTACCATTAAGAACTTTTTAAAGAACCGTTTTGGTAATCCTACACATAATATTAGACATTTGATAAATTAAGTTAGAAGTTATCTACCTATTAAGGATGATTAAATTAACAGACTCATTACTTTTTATGATAGATAAAATGTAAGAAATGTAAAATGTAGAAGAAGAAGATCATATCCGAAATTCACTTTTGTTTGTCACAGCTTATGGCTTTTATGCAATTTGACCAAGATACCAAAGGGAAGGCACCAAAATTGGTAGAGCTGCAATAATGACTAAGTAAGGAATCTGCAACATCACAAATGTTAGGTTTTCGACAAACAAAAACAGAAGAAACCGCATTAACTGTTTTAAACCAGGTTAATAATGATAAGAAACACATCTCTCCATTTTGTAATTGTTGTAAAAACACACAAATCACTTTATGACATCATATGTAAAAATTAAAGGATTTATATTGACCAACGTTGAGAGTATGCGACCAAAAATCGTTCACGCATACCGCTTTTAAGTAAGACAAGACAAATAGTGTTTGGACTGTGTTTCCATATACTTATGTTTCTACTCGTATATATGTATATTAACATTTCTTCAATTGAGTGGATTATATATTTTTAGGTTTCAAACTTTGATAATATATTTCATAGGTTTGAAACTTTACTTATATCGCGTTGCATGGGTCTTAACATCTACCTATATATAATCTAATTAACAGTTCCGGAACACTCACAAATAGTTGTACGAGCTTCCTGTGTAACCGCGTTAAACTGCGTCTCTATTTGTAGCCGTGTCAGGCTGAGATGCCCCTAGCCACGTCAGGCAGATGTCTTCGTTGCCGTGTCAGGCCTGTATATGTTAGTGCCTAGCCGCGTCAGGCAGGCGTCCGGTTGCCCTGACATCCAAACGAGCGTGTATGTGTGACGCTGCGTGTATGCAACTGCGCCAGGTTACTTACGCGCGACTTTGGAGTTGTGAAATTGTAGACAATTTTTTAATTATTTTTTCATAGTGCCCTTCTGCTGGCAGCCAAGGACCATGTACTGTATTTCCGTAGTGCCGTTCTGTTGGCTGCGAAGACCCATGTTGTATATTCGTACCTGTAATGATCGTTACAATATAAGATAGGGTCAATTAGATGAGTAGCTCTAAACTTCGACTAGGCAGTTTGCTCTTGCATTTGATAATTTGTAGTTTCTCACTAATCTCTAGCAGCACGAGGTTGCCTGGGAGGACAGTAGATGGATGCAATGATGTGTCAATAAAAATGTTCTTTGATAATCAGCTCGACTGTGATCGGTTGGATCTGCAAGTCAGCTTGAGCTTGCTTCATAATAGTCGCATCCATGCAGTTCAAAAATAAGTCCTTTTATTTCATGTGTTTCAGATATCAATAAAATGTCAATGTCATTAGTTGCAGCAAAAGTCTCTAGTTCAAGAATTTTGTTTGAGACTCCTGCTGCTTTCCAATCTGCTATTTTCTAGTGTTGATTCAGTCATGCTTAGTAGCAGTTAAGTTAGCTTTCCCATCATGCTGACAAGAACATCAATTTTTTCTACAACACAAGTAATAGGTGCAGAACGCTGTTGCTGAGTAAGCTGGGTAGCTTTTTCATGCGTTCAATAAGCAGACTTATCCTACACATATTATTAGACATTTGATAGATAGAATAAGAAGTTATCCACCGATCAAGGATGATGAAATGGACAGACTCATTAGTTTGTATGATATGATTTCAATCTCATATGTACTCTTGAAAATTTAGAAGAAATTTGAAGAGCTTTTAGAAAAGTTACCTTTGTCGCAGCGTATGACTTTCGCGCGATTTTACCAAGATACAAAAGCAAGGCACCAAAGTGATAGAGCTGCAATTTTTGATTAATTATGTTTGGTTTGGGACACACAAAAACAAAAGAAACTACATTGACTGTTTCAAGCCAGGTTACTAATAATAAAAGAGACAAATCATTGATATACCAATATACAAATAATGATGTATAAGAATATAAAACGGCTCGAAGATAATAAATGTTCAAGTAAAGGGAAAGATTCGTCTTCAAAGACATTCACATTGAGATAACTGTCTCAGCTGGAAATCTGAAAACAGACTTTAGATATCAATAGTCTAGTATTCTTACAATAGGGCACATACCAATGTGTTGATAGGACAATATAATTGGTCAGTAATAATAACACGAGAACTCAAATACTAATCATTCCAGGGCCCAGTTGTAAGTAAAACATCGTTAGGTTGGGTAATTAATGGTATTGTAGTTCCAGCCGCAAACTTGACACAAATAGATTATTCTTATCATATTAATGATTGTAGAGAAAAAATAAATGATAAGGACGACTTAGATTTGTGACAAGATTTAGTGAAATCGTACTGGACTATAGAAAACCAACTGACTAATTCAAAAGACACTCCTATATCAATAGATTATAAACGAGAAAGGAAAGCTTGCTTCGGCTTGCAGAAGTTTATATACCATTTACACTGTAAATATATAACCGATGTAGATAAAATCTGGATGGAGTGAATAAAAGCGATACAAGAAGATTTATGCTCCCAAGTATTCATTCCGGAACAATCGGTTATATGGGAGATATATGATATAGCTATCCGATCTGGATAAAACTTGACCAGTTTGCAGACAAGGGAAGCATATGACAAAAATTTTAGCTTTGTAGCTCTTAAGACTGCTGAAATCTTTGTGTTGAAACACACGGACAGACGGTCGGACGGATGGGCAGACGGAAATGGTTATATCGATTCCCCTTGTCATGCTGATCAAGAATATTCAAACTTTATATATTCGGGAACGCTTCCTTCTATGCGTTGCAAACTTCCTGACAAAATTAATATACCATTTTTATTGACACGACACAGAAGAGAAAAGGAAATAGAATGTGGTTTATTTTAGAAAGATGAAAAAATAAAACTACCAAAAAGCTAAAATAACGCCCTTAGCAGGTTGAAACATCTCGAGAAAACGACTGACAAAGACTCAGTATATACCAAGATATCAATCTAAGATCGACTTGAACGTATCGAAAGGATATATAAAAAAAAAATTAAGCCCTAAAGAGATAGGTGTAGAAACACCTTTGACATATTATTTGCATTTCGGTGTAGTTAAAAGCAACAAACCAGATAAGTAACGTATAGTATTTGATGCAGCATCTAAGACTAAGGGATATTGCTTGCACGACTTTCTAATGATAGAGCCTGACTTATATAACGAACTGGTACCTGTATAAAAGAAATTTAGAGAACATAAGGCAAATGTTTTACAGATTCAAATACGTGATGACGATCGACACGCCCGAAGAGTTTTTTGGCGAGGAACACAAATCAGATTTTTATGAAATTCAGGTACTATTTTTGGTGCTAAGTGTAGTCCTAGCATAGCTCAGCAGGTGACGGTAAATTTCCGAAAGCTTATAATGATATAGTCAACAATCATTAAATGGACGATTACTTGGGAGGAACACACATACAAGCAGGGTTCGATATGTTAGGCTTAATTGACTTAAGTTCATTAAGCAATAAGCTTTCTGTTACTAGGGGAGGTGGGATGTTATTAGATCTGTGTAAGCAATAAAGGTATATCTGATCAGACCGATACTTTAGAGAGGAGCATAACTTTTCTGTCTTTCAACCAAATTAAAACAAATTCGTCTTGTATCCTTTGTATCCACTCCATTCGGACCTAGATCGGTTATATATTTACAATGTAATTGGTAGTAGCTTTCCTTTCTTGTTATACTCGTACTCTAGTACAGTAAACGAGTCCATATATTGTATTCGTGCAAATGTATGTAACAGGCAGAATTAAGCGTCTACGGCTCCATAAAGTATATATATTCTTGATCAACATCAACAGCCGAGTCGATCTAGCCTTATCCGTCTGTTCATCTCTAAATCCGTATGAACACCGAGATCTCGGAGACAATAAGAGCTAGAGTGACCCAATTTGACTCAATTTGTGGGGCGTCAGTTTGTTTTTAAATTTTAGCACGGCCCCCCTGCCCAAGCAAACTGCAAAACCTTATACCTTCCACAAACTTAAGCGCATTCAGTTGAAAATCGGTTTGTATATAAGTAAAAAAAACTGAAGAAGCCACTGGATGGCGCGAACTCTGCATTATTATCAAATAAATTTCGTCTTCCGAGAGATGCCGCTCGCAGTTTTGTGGGGTAGCGACGGGCGTCGTTGGTGACAGCTTATCTTTAGGAAGTTTAAGTTTAGTTTAGTTTTTAGTGGTTCGTCGAAAGGCAGAGGCGTCTAATGTTCTGTCCTGGCATCATTAATTAATCATTATTAAAATCAATTAGCGCGGAGACAATCTCCGCTAAGCGATGAGGAATAAACCACACTAACAAAAGAGCGCGGAGACAACGCCCACTCCAAGGTTAGGCAGTTACAATCATCAACTGCGCCCGCGGCAGATTTAGAAATAGATCGCTGCACCCACACCACCAAGCACCCCAAAATCACGGTGCAGAGGTGCGTTCATCGATTGCACTAAGAAGCCCGTAGCCACCGAGTAAAAATAAAAGGCAATTAATTGACCCAAAATTGTTACACCAAAGCGGACGGCTTTGGGCAGCGGCGACGATAGAGAGGAGTTAGCACCAACACAACTGGAGAGCAGCTACAGAACAGCATCGACAAGGGATATATCAACATAGCCAATAAAAGGGGAACATTTAAGTGAAAATTTTCTTCAAATATCGCCCAAATAAAGTGAAAATATCATTCGAAAAAACAAACAAAACAAAAAAGAAATAAGAATAGAAAACAAAACCAAGCAAATACAACGTTTCATATACAAAAACACTAGGGCGTCTATTTTTCGCACATATATATATATTTTTTTTACCTGCCTTATTAGTTGCGATAAGCGTGAGTAGGAAGCATTACACCACACCACGAATGCATTGTTGTCGGCGGGCAAAAGAAGTCTGTGTTTGAGGGAACTTGAATTTGACTCTTAAATAAAATAACTGATAACAGCGGCTCGGTGTAGCTGGGACTGACCGACGACAAAGACAAACGAAACATTTTAGGACAACTGAGAAATAATTCGCATATGCCCATTCACAACAATATCAACGACTTATTAGGATTGCTCAACGAGCTCAGCTTAGACTCTGAGATTAAACCCGAGGAAAGAGTAGAAGGAATGGATGCAGCACAGATCCAATCTATCATAGCTGCGGCGGACAGCTCTGCCTTGGCATCGCAATCAGTGGACTTTGAGGAGCGTTTGCGAGTGGTAACTGACCAGCTGCAGGCTGCTAAAGTTCAGGCCCACGAGGCCAAGGCCTACGAGCCAATTACCTTAAGTCGAGAGATACCTTGCGATGAGACTCTGGTTGCGGTAAAAATGTAATAAAAGGCCCAGGACCAATACGTATCCTGGCGCCAGGCAGCAAAAGCTGCCTATAAGTTATAAGTTCCTAAAAATCCTGGGAAGTTCAAAATATTACCAAGCGCTCCTCATAATCAGAAATAAGATTAGAGGCTCCGATGACTCGCTCTTGTCGTCGTTCAAAAACGTGTTGAACTTTGAGGCAATCATCAATCGCCTCGATTTCATATATTCTGACAAACGTCCACTGCACTTGGCGCAAAAAATTGAGGCCAACCACGAAAGGGATGATTTTGCGGCAAACTACGCAAGGGCAACAGAAAACAAGGGCCAGCAGCGAACCAGATACAGACAGTAGGGGCAGAACGAGCGCGACCACTATAGAAGGCAATCAAAAAACCCATTTTACACGAGCAATCAGGGCAATCACCAAACAAATGGTCACCGTGGCTAAGATAAGGTGGAGATGATGGATGTTGGCCCATCCTCTTCTAAGTTCCGTTAACCAACTAACGTTCAAAAGCGACATTGTTCCAATTTGGCTATGACAAACCGTACTAACGGGCACCAACAAGGTGCGTTCAAGAGGCCGGCCGGTTCCCAGAGGCTCTCCGACCAGCGCAGACAGAGGCTTAATCGCCTCGCTCAGGAGGATCCGGACCAGTACGATCAACGGTACGAACAGTTAGCATCGGAGGCAGCGGTGGAGATCGATGAGGAAAATAATGCGAGATGCGACAGTGATACTGTCAATGTTTTAGAGGAGAGTCCCTGCTCCCGTTCGTCAAACGAACAGTAGCGGGGAGAACACTAAATATTTTAATAGATACTGGGGCCGCGAAAAACTACATCAAACCGCTAAAGGAACTTCAGGGAATTGTCCCTGTAGAAGCCCCATTCATTGTAATTCTCTACACGGCTTTAACAAGGTAGGGCAAAAATGTTTCCTCACCATGTTTGGCGCTAAAATCCCGTTTTTCATCTAGCCAGAGCTTTCAACTTTTGATGGTATCGTAGGGCTTGATACGCTGGCTGAGGCAGGCGTCAATATAAACCTGGGGACAAAGAAACTCCACTTCGGACATGAATCCTATTCCGCAAGTGCCCCAGCGTCAACTTCACAAAAGTGGACGACATCGAGGTTCCGCCAACAGTAGAGAACAAGTTTCTCAGAATGATGTCCAACCGTATAAAGGCATTTGCAGATCCAACTGAAATGTTGCCCTTTAATACGGCGGCAGTAGCCACAATTAGGACCAAGGATGGATGAGCCGATCTACTCTAAAATGTACCCATTCCCTGTCGGAGCCACCGATTTCGTCAATGATGATGTGAAAGAACTATTGCGGAGCAAAATCATGCGGCCGTTCAGGTCTGCGTACAACAATCCCATATGGGTCGTCGGAAAAAAAGGCACCGACGATTTGGGTTCAAGCAAGAAACGGCTAGTAATAGACTTCCGCAAGCTTAACTCAAAAACCATACCAGACAAGTACCCGATGCCTTGTATCTCCATGATACTTCCAAATCTGGGGAAGGCACCATACTTCACCATCCTTGACCCAAAATCAGGGTACCACCGAAACACGTTAGCTGAACGCCATCATGAAAAGAAGTAATTTTCGGTAAGCGGAGGTAAATATGAGTTCTGCCGTTTCCCATTTGGCCTCAGGAATGCATCTTGCATACACATCTAGCAAATCACATTAGCTGAACGCGATCGTGAAAAGACGTAATTTTCGGTGAGTGGAGGTAAATATGAGTTCTGCCGTTTCCCATTTGGCCTCAGGAATGCATCTAGCATTTTTCAACGGGCCATTGATGACGTTTTGCGGGAGCACATCGGTAAAATATGTTATGTGTACGCTGACGACGTCATGGTATTTTCAAAGAGTGAGGCAGATCATGTCAGAGGCATTGACACCGTGCTCAGCAGCCTCCACGACGCAAACATGAGGGTGTCAAAGGAGAAGTCCCAGTTTTTCACGGGACAAGTGGAATTCCTTGGTATTGTGGTGTCAACCGAGGGCACAAGAACAAGCCCCGAAAAGGTCAAGGCCATTCAGGAATTCAGACAGCCCTCCACCCTGTTTGCGGTAAGATCCTTCTTGGGTCTTGCCGGCTACTACAGGTGCTTCATAAACAACTTCGCTCAGATAGCACGGCCTATTTCCAGCATTTTGAAAGGAGAGAAGGTAAAATCAGCAAACATCGCTCGAAAGCTATTCCCATGCAGTTTGACGAGGTGCAAAAGCAGACCTTTGATAAACTTAGGAATGTTTTGGCGTCGGAAGACGTTATTCTCGACTACCCAGACTTCAACCAACCGGTCGACCTAACCACTGATGCTTCATCCAGCGGCATCGGGGCGGTTTTGTCGCAAGGCAATAGACCCATAACCATGATTTTTAGGACTCTGAAGGACAGGGAGCTAAACTATGCGACCAATGATAGAGAACTATTGGACATAGTTTGGGCCCAGATACGCTTCATCACTACCTATATACAGACCATCAGCCACTGATTTTCGCAGTTTCGGATAGAAACCCAATTTCAAGATAAAACTTTGGAAAGCGAGAATTGAGGAGTGCGGCACGAGAGTTTTATATAAACCAGGCAGGGACAATCATGTAGAGGATGAGCTGTCGAGGCAAGATATTAATGCCTCTGGAAAAACCCGTCACAACATTGACTTTGTCAGTCGAGACACACTTCTTGCGTCCATCAAAGAAGTGGTAAAGCCTGGCGTCGTTAACGCCGTCTATTCACTTTCCCGACTTTGGCGTTCGTGCAGAATGACCTGGTAAAGGCCTTTCTGGTCACAGAATTTCGGTATTGCAAGACCCTGGTGACGGATATCACAAAGGACAAGGAACGAAGAGATATAATAACAACCGAACATAATCGGTCGCACAAGGCAGCCCAGGAGAATGTGAAGCAGGTGCTGCGCGATTATTATTTTCCAAAAATGGAAAAAATCGCGGCAGAAGTGGTAACAAACTGCAGGATATGCCAAAAATCTAAGTATGACAGGCACCCTAGGAAGCAAGAATTAGGGGTGACACCGATACCGGCAAAATTATGCGCATATTCTCCACCGCAGTGAAGTACTTCCTCACCGCGATTGACAAATTTTCAAAGTTTGCAATAACGCAACAAGTCGCTTCGCGGAAAATAACAGATATTTAAATACCAATTCTGCTACTGGTGAATATCTTCCCAGCTATTAAAACTATCTACTGTGACAAAGAGGCAGCCTTCAATTCTGAGACCATTCTGTCCTTATTGAAAAACCAATTCAACATCGATGTGGCGAATGCCCCACCGTTGCACAGCACATCAACTACACACCCATGGATGTGGTCCACGCAAATTCCGACCTTGGGGAAGAGATAATGTTGATACTGGTAAAGGCCCAATAAGAACAACTTTATAGAAAAACAACCCAACAAGACAAAAATAGAACCTTTGATGTAGGAGAACAAGTCCTAGTAAAAGCCAACAGGAGGTTAGGAAATAAACTAGCTCCCCTCTGTGCTCAACAAAGGGTAGAAGCAGGTCTACGATCAACCGTTCTTATTAAAGGGAGGGTGGTCCACAAAGACAATTTGAGGTAGGTAAGGAATTATGTTTAGGAAACAGGTTTTATAGCACTAAGTTCAGATCCGTAAGGGCAATTCATAGTATAAGTAAGAGTAACTGTATAACATAGTTAGTAAGTGGCTGTTCGATATTTCTGCATCCTAGCAATTGACAAATTTGACCGACTCAAAACTGACAGACTACTCACATGCAGACTGCATCCCCATAATTGACGGACGGACGGTAATATGGAAGGAGACCTTCTACATACAACATACGTTCAGGAGACAATAGAAATGACGGACGTATTCCAACAGACACATATGAGAAAGATACTAAAGACGAAACACCTACTGACACTGACAGCGGCACTTGGAGGACACCCCAGGCATGCGAGAAGTTTGAACATCCTGGGGTCAGCGCTGAAAGTCATCGCAGGGACGCCGGACTTTAATTACTTACAACAAACGAGACTAATTGAGTACGATTTAGTTAATGCCAGCAATGGACAGATAATCATAAATTCGAGAACACAAACACAGATCAACGCCCTCTAATCGACGTTTCTTGATGGTTGCGGCGCAGGCAGCAGAAGGGAAACATCATCGAAGTTCAGCAGATGCTGAAGAGCACGGGCTTGACCGAGGACGGTCTTGAAGTTTTGAAGGAGGGAGTAGTTAACAAGAGTTAACTGAATAAGCCACTGGATGGGGCGAACTCTGCATTATTGTCAAATAAGTACTTTCGTCTTCCGAGAGATGCCACTCGCACTTTTGCGGGGTAGCGACCGGCGTCGTTGCCGACAGCGGAGAGCTTATTTTTATGAAGTTTAAATTTAGTTTTTAGTGGTTCGTCGAAAGGCAGAGACGCCTAATGTTCTGTCCTGGCAACATTAATTTCTCCATCTTCACTTACATAAAATAAATAATTAATATAATCACACATGTCATACTAAATAATTACTTACATACTTATATTCTGACATGCTTCTGCATTCTGTCAGCGTATCTCAAACGCCCTGTAGCCCATTAGTTTTTATCCTGAAAGCCCACAGCTTTTTTGCTGAGAGCTTAAGCTTCTTCAGTTGAACTGCAACGGCATTTGGCAGGAAGTCACCTTCCTTCACGGACTTCATGTCCAGGAGGCGCATCATGATTGCAGCCTTGCAGGAAACCAAGCTGACGGGGAAGAGTAACCTCTCCCACTCGTCTTGCTACAAGTATCTCCGGCGGGACCGTAATCGTGACGCGTGAGGAGGCCTCTCTTTTTCGTGGTGCACCAGTCCGTCAACTTCAGGCCGCTGACCATCCAAGGCGACGACGAACACCATGAAGTCAAGGGCTAAAGAGCCCTTCATAGCCTTAATATTATAGGGAATGCACTAAGTCGTTGTAGGTGACCTCAATTATCAATGATGCGCGAGCTTCAGAATTTGATGACCACATAGGGGACGCGCATCACAGCATTTTGCCGTGGCTGGCCTGACCTGTTTGTCAGTCCTGAGCTCATAGTCATCAGTTCTTGGCACGCTAACATTGCACTCAATTCTAATTGCTTACCAGATTGGGCGACTCGTGACTGATTGCAAAAATGATGAAGGTTCTAAGCGTTTCTGGACAACTAGTAAGAACCCTTCGAATCCCAGGAAATGCGAGTTAACCACGGTCACCTTCGCGGATCGTTCGCGGCTTGACCCCTCCGGATGTTCACGGAGCGCCCTCCGCAGCTTGACAAGAGTCGTTCTCTCTGCTCACTGCAGGACTGTGCGTAAGCACTGTGGGATGCTAAACAAGCAAGTCCTGCTCTCGTGCCAGCTCCCCCTCCACCTCAACCATCAATCAACCAGACCACCCATGTCGGCCAGCGCCAAACCGGTCAAATATGAGCTCAGAAGGGAGACGGAACCACCTGATGGACTACGCCCCCCTAGAGAACGTCAGATTTGGCTTAGGATTGCTCCACACGGAGTCCGTGGCAGAGGCCATCCGCAGAGCTGGTGCCAATGTCGTGCTCGGAGGCAGACCACGCCCATCAAAAAGTTAGAAGCCACCTTGTCCCAGCTGAGATCGGGGTACTCTAGGTACTTTCACTGTTATCTAGCCAGAGTTAACTCCGGTTTTGCATACATCTGCACCAATGCCTGAGAGCACCCCACACCACTGGGCATCTCTTCTAGCGACGACAATTTTGACAACAAAACTAATGTGCCGGCAACAAATTCATACGCACCAGCGAAAAAACTCCATCAGCCACAAATTCACAGGGTAACAAGACTATATCGATGTCAAAATCTCAACATTCGTAAAAGGCGACAAAGCTTCAACAGTTGCAACTCGATCTGGAACAGATGCAAAGACAACTACAAATGGCACTGCAAGATGAGATCAATGACGAGCAGACTATCAATAGTGAAAATTCAGATGACGTCGATGTAGGAGTGTATTGACAAGCTGCCACGTAAGTTAGAATCTGAGTTTCATGAGTTAAGTCATAATCAAGAAAATGTGAAAAAAATATGAAAACATGTATGGCAAGCGAAGCAATTACCCAGGATCTACTGTATTCTCTGGAGACCACTTGAATGGGCAATATTTTAATGGGATTTTGAAAATACCTCTCAAATGTGTAATTTTTCCGATTATGAAAGTATTAACTGTCTGCGAAAGGCTCTGACTGGTCGACCCAAAGAATCTGTTCAATCATTGTTATTGTTATCAAAAAATGTCAGTACCATTACGAACTCTTTAAAGAACCGTTTTGGTAGTCCTACACATAATATTAGACATTTGATAAATTAAGTTAGAAGCTATCTACCGATTAAGGATGATAAGTAAGTAATCTGCAACACCATAAATGTTAGGCTTTTCGACAAACAAAAACAGAAGAAACTGCATCAACTGTTTTAAGCCAGGTTAGTAATGATAAAAAATACATCTCTCCATTTTGTAATTGTTGTAAAAACACACAAATCACTTTATGACATCATATGTAAAAATTAAAGGATTTATATTGACCAACCTTGGGAGTATGTGACCAAAAATCATTCATGCATACCGCTTTTAGGTAAGAATCACATAATCAACAAGTCAGAATGCTATAGTCTATATTCCGACTATAAGATACTCGTGCTCAGCATTCATTCAACATTTGACACACTCAAAAGTATGAAAAAATTCTTTTTTGTTTTTTTGGGGTGTTCTCATACAAAATGTTTTTTTTTTACGATTTTGTCTACAATTATTATCCGATCTTAACAATACTGAAATCGGTAGATTATGTGATTATATATATACAAACCGATTTTCAACAAAATGCGCTTAAGTTTGTGGAAGGTATAAGGTCTTGCAGTTTGCTGGGGCAGGGGGGCCGTGCTAAAATTTAAAAACAATCGATCTGACGCCCCACAAGTTGAGTCTACATACCAAATTGGGTCACTCTAGCTCTAATAGTGTCCGAGATCTACGTGTTCATCCGGATGGACAGATGAACAGACGGAGTCGATCTAGCCACCTTTCTGTTGATGTTGATCAAGAATATGTATACTTTATGGGATCGTAGACGCTTAGTTTACTTAATGTGAATGTCTTTCAAGACGGATCTTTCCCTTTTCTTGAACATTTATTATCTTCGAGCCGTTTTATTCATATACATCATTATTTGTATATTGGTATATCAGTGATTTGTCTTGCTTATTATTAGTAACCTGGTTTAAAACAGTCTATGTAGTTTTTTTTGTTTTTGTTTGTCCTAAACCCAAAATAATTAATCAAAAATTGCAGCTCTATCACTTTGGTGCCTTGTCTTTTGCATCTTGATAAAATTGCATGAAAGCCATACGCTGTGACAAAGGTAACTTTTCTAAAAGCTCTTCAAATTTCTTCTAAATTTTCAAGAGTACATATGAGATTGAAATCATATCATACAAACTAATGAGTCTGTCAATTTTATCATCCTTGATCGGAGGATTCCTTCTTGTTCTATCTATCGAATGTCTAATAATATGTGTTGGATAAGTCTGCTTATTGAACGCATGAAAAAGCTAACCCAGCTTACTCAGCAACAGCCTTCTGCACCTTCCGGAATGAACAACGGTTACTAGATTGCAGCCCAGGCAAAAGCAACCTTCCCACGATTTCACACCATATGGAAGCAGGTGCACAGCTAAAGATATAAATATATGTGGCCCTTGCCCAGAATCAACTTCGCACCTACTTGTCATAAGCATTTGCAGCCCTTCTAAGGCAGGCCAATCTTAAACAGATATGGATAAGCGATCCCGTTTTACCCTAACATTATTTGCTCTCAAAGAGTGAGTGTATGTTATGCTGAGTACATGTACATGTACATGCACACCACAACAGCCCCCCGCCCCGTAGCCGAGTCACCAACCTACCGACCAATGACAGCCAACTTGAGGAATTCAAAATCTTTCAGTGGAACTGAAATGGGCTAAGAAGGAAGGTGACTAATTTGACTACATGTCCAGCAAATGCATTGTGATAGAAGTTCCCTTTCCTGCTCGTCGTGCTACAAGGTCCTCAGGCAGGGTCGCGGTCATTATGCTGGAGGTGGACTCGCATTCCTGGGATACGAATCGGTCAATTACAGACCGTTGGCTATCAAAGGCGACGGCTCTCACCTGAAAACCCATGGTATAGCTGTCCGCTCAGGAGAGGAAAAATTAGACATTATAAACAGCCACATCCCTCCCACAGCGGCCTGCCGTTTGGGTTACAAGCCCTCCATATCTCACCTAATGGAGGGAGAGCACCGCTTCGTTGTAGGTGACCTCAGCGCCCACCACGAGAGTAGGTATTTTAGGCTTGGCAATGATATTTGCTACGCACACCACAGCGAATTGAAACAGCTCTCCTGACCTGGCGATTGTCAGCCCTGAGCTCATTGCCATCACTTCCTGGCATGCTGACATAGCACTCGATCCGAATCACTTACCGATCACAATTCTGGTGGACAATCATGCGAATTCTATCTCCAGTAAAACGCATGCATGTCAATTTCGGTAAGGCCGACTGGTTAAACTACGAAGCACAATCCGCTGTCCATCCCCAAAACAAATAAAGGCGATAAGACCTTCCATCTTGTGTTGTCTCAGCACTGCATACCAGCAGGGCGCCTGACCTGAAACAAAATTTCCCCTCAGAAAGTTCAGCCAGAAACCCTACGCAGTGTCAACGGTGCGGACCCAGGATCCCAGAAATGGGAACCCAGATTGGGCTCTTCGTGAATGACTATAGAAAGGCTAAATATCTGATACAACTGGACGAGCCGGGTAAATGTTCTAAGCTTCTCTGGACAACTGTTAAGAACCTATCAAATCCCCCGAGAAAAGAGTTAACAATTGTCACCTTCGGAGACCGTATGCCGCTTGACCCCTCCAGATGTGCGGCTGCCTTCAACAGGCAGCTCACGTAGCACCCTCCGCAGCAAAGTTCTCTCCGCTCACTCTAAGTAAATGACCTAGTTGACCACCAGCATGGTTTTGGAGCTGTAAGAAGCAGGACCACAGCTCTCTGCGAGCTTACCACAGCAATAGCGAGTGGGCTGAACCACAAAAAACCGCGCGATATATCCATCCTAGTGGCACTGGACCTCTCAAAGCCCTTTGCTACGGTCCGCCACTGAAGCCTGCTATCAAAGATCTACTCCACCACTCTGCCCAACTCTCTAAAGAAGTGACTGGAAAATTACCTGGCTGGCCGACAGGCATCTGTGGAGTTTCGAGGCGCCAAGGCAGTGTGCTATCACCACTGTTGTTCAACCTGTATGTATCCAATATTCCTGGGCCACCTTCTGAAGTTAAGCTGGTTACCTATGCTGATGATTGCTCAATCATCACCAAAGGCCAAGACATCAGTATACTTGATTAGAAGATGTCGTTAAAAGAAACCTGCAAATCTCTGCCCCCAAATCCTCTGCTACCCTTCTGACCAATTGGACGAAGAAAGTTACTAGGAATAATGATATCCAAATTAGTCGCCAAAGTATCCCCATCGAAAGAGTCATCTTCGACAGGCTTTTCGGTTTTGAGAATTAAACTGAAAGAATAGCTAAGCGAGTAAGGGGTAGAAACAAGGTGCTAAAATCTTTAGCCATGAGCACCTGGGGAAAAATAAAGGAGACGATTGTTACTACTTATAAAGACATTGGTCGTCCCCTTATCGACTACGCCTTCACAGCGTGGACTCCGTGCATCAGCAAGACAAAATGAGATAAACTGCAGAGGTCACAGAACATTGCGCTACTCACAGCAACGGGATGCCATACTATAGCCCACACTGACCACCTCCACCAAGAGGTGGAGATGCTCCCCGTGAGTGCGAACTGTGAGAAGCAGACCAAACAGTTCCTCTTTGAGTGAGAGCATCCCAGTCACCCCAATCACTCAACCACCAGACCACCTATGTCGGCAAGGGCCTAACCAGTTAGACCTGACCCTAGGATAATGGCGGGGTCCATCAGCTACCAGATACTCCTGAGAATATAAGATCTGGCTTAAGATCGGTACACACCGAGTCCGTTGCAGAGGCAATCCGCAGAGCTGCAGCTAATGTCGTGCTGGGAGGCAGACCACCGCCCCTAAATAAGGTGTAAGCCACACATCCAAGACACACCCGAGTTACTTTGGCCCAGATGAGATCGGGGTACTCTAGGTTTCTTAACAGTTAATTGGCCAGCATAAGCCCCAATGTTGCGGCCCTAAGCCCCCTATGCCTGAGCGAACCCCACGCTATGGGAACCTCTTTAGGTAATCCAGCAGAGGCAGGTAACTTCCTCGGCTTGTACGTAATTACATAGACGTCCCTCTCTATTTTTTAACAACAACAACAACGTCTTCAATAGCGATAGTTTCCCCAATAGAACCAGTATCCTCAATGCAGCCTCAATAGCAGCCGCGACATTTTCATCCGGAGATGAAGTAGCAGCTTAAGTAGCTACAAAAGACTACAAAAGCTACATATGAGAGCAATGACGGCTTTGCAGCATCATGAATAGCAAGATCAGCGAATTTAGTATGCTGATTCTGAAACTTTGGATTCATTATTAGCGTTTCATGAATCTTAGATTGGAGAGCTTTGAAGTCCGCAGATACTGATTTGCCAATATTTGCCTGTATCAGGTCAGGCACGCGACCAGCGTTATGGCCAAATTCAGCGCACGATGAATGAGCCATGTTGGTACATAGCGAACCATAAGTCGCCGATTTGAGAGGAATAATTTTATTTTTGTGAGTGCAGCGCTCGTAGCAGCAGGTTGCCATAGTGTTAATTAATAATAAATTAAGAATAAATTGAGTTGGACCCAAAACTATTTTAAGATCCTGTAATTACTGGCATTAGTGGGAGGGAGACAAAATTTGAAAACAAATTTGATCTGCGTGTACACTAGAGGAGTCTACATACCGAAGTTGGTGACTCTAGCTTTTATAGTCTCAGAGCTCCAGGTCATCATATGAACAGACGCACAAGACTAAATCGACTCCGATGTTAATGCTGACCAAGAATATATACACTTTATAGGATCGGAAACCCTTCCTTTTGCACTACGTAACAGCCAAATTGTATCTCGATTCCCATCCACTTTTAACACTCGTACTCTAGTAGAGTAAACGAGTATATTGCATTCGTGCAAATGTATGTAACTGGCAAATAGAAGCTCTTCTGGCCCCATAAAGTATCCTTTATTAATAGCAACAGCTAAGTTGATCTAGCCGTGTCCGTCTGTCCGTATGAACACCTAGATCGCGGAGACTATAAGAGCTAAAGTCACCCAATTTGGTACGTAGTTTCCCGTGGTGTGTTGACAGATAAGATTTGATTACAAATTTAGCCCCTCGCCGCAAATCGAAAAAAACTTAATATCTCCCACAATTTGTCCCACCTTTAGTTGAAACTCGGTTTTATATGTATTAGCATATAAACCACCGATTTGCAAAATTTTAGTGAGATCGTATCTGAAAAAAATATAATAATTTGTTTTCATACTTTTGAGTGTGTTGAAAATTACATAAATGTTAAGTACGAGTATCTTATAGTCGGAATATCGACTATGGCGTTCTTACTTGTTATACTGTTCTCATACAAAATGTTTTTTTTACGATTTCGTCTACAATTATTATCCGATCTTATTAACCGATGTGCATATACATATGTAAACCGAGTTTCAATTAAATGCGTTAAATTTCTGGAAGATATAAGGGTTTGCGGTTTGCGGGAGCGGGAAGGGGCGTGGCAAAATTAAAAAACAAACCTGATCTGACGTTTTACAAGGGAGTCTACATACCAAATTGGGTCTCTCTAGCTCTAGCTTCGAGAGCTAGGTATTCATGCGGACGGACAGACGGCCGTCGGTCGGACGGACAGACGGACATGGCTATATCGACTCGGCTGTTGATGCTGATCAAGAATATATATACTTTATGAGGTCTTAGACGCTTAGTTATGCCTGTTACATACATTTGCATGAATACAGTATACTCGTTTACTCTACTAGAGTACGAGTATAGTAAGTAAGAACGCTATAGTCGATATTCCGACTATAAGATACTCGTACTCTTTACTTGAAGTATATGGAGATAATTCTATCTTTGAATATAGATAATTTTTTTTAGTAATTTATAAAAACAAATATTTTATTTTTACAATGAAAATGTAAAGTTTTAGTTAAACTATTTATATATAGAAGTATAATTGGAATTTAACGATTAAAAGAAAAAAGTTAGCAGCTTTAACTTCATCACCATACTTCCTTAATTGGAGTTTTTACTCAATTACATCATTAACAGTGATAGGCCTCTATTTTGGCTTGAATTAATAGAATAAGGGTAATTTACCTTTTTGATTTTTGTACTCGTACTCTAGTAGAGTAAACGAGCATATTTTATGCAACAGGCAAAAGAAAGCGTTGCACGCCCCTCCCGCCCGCAATTCGATAAAATATTTATATCTCCCAGAAATCTTAACGCAGTTGAACCTCGTTTCTGCCTGTAACATACATTTGCACGAATACAATATACTCGTTTACTCTACTAGAGTAAGAGTATAAAAAGTGGAAGTGTTCCGAGATGCAATTATCTGATACCTAGTGTAATTATTCTAAGCGCCCACATACACCGAGAGCTCAACAACAATAATACAAACACGTGCAGTGCTTGTGTATTTATGTCAAACACGACAGAAATTCGGGCACGAACTTTGAAGTATTCAGTTAAACGTTACCAAAAATTTAAATAATTAATAAAATCGAGCTTTTAAATATATGTAAACTAAAACAAAGTGGATGTACTGGATTTATTTATATTTTGCATCTAATATCAATACAACTGTATTCACAATGTGTTAGGATTGATTATCATAATAAAGTGAACGCAACAATGTGAAGTAGCTCATAGAAGTACTCAGAATCTATGAAAAAATAAATTGATATTATTGTTAAACTAGAAAAGCGACTTCAAATTATACCTACCGCAGTAAAGCTTTGTCGAGATAGCGTTGAAAATTTGAAAGCCGTTATCTTGACCGGTCTTTGGCTGCAGAGAATCATAAACTGTAGTTTTATGCGGAATGCTTTGTTGGTGACCGGGAACGGGCATGTGGAAGGTGTTCGACTTGTATTCTCCCAATCACAGCCGTAAAGATGATATGCGGTCGTTATTGACTGTAAAGAAGTTAAATATATATATTACACTTCGCGTCATCAGCTTAGCACACCCCCCATATGCAGACATTATACTCGTAGTATAGTAGAGTAAACGAGTATATTGTATTAGTGCAAGTGTATGTAACAGGCAAAATGAAGCGTTTCCTACCGCATAAAGTATGTAGCCTTGATCAGCATCAACAGCCGAGTTGATCTAGCCCTGTCCGTCTGTCCGTTCTTATGAACACCTAGGGCTCGGAAACTATAAAGCCTAGAGAGACCAAATTTGATATGTAGACTTTCCTTGTGGGGGCGTCAGATCAAGTTTGTTTTTAAAATTTTGCCACGTCCTCTCCCGGCCAAGCAAATCGCAAAAAACGATATATCCTTCAATTTTCAAGACATTAGTGTTTAATTAAAACCACTTATAATTGTGACCTTTTTCTATGAAGTAACCAAATGTTGTTAAAATCGGTTAAGAAACAACTTCAGAATTAGCATTAACATTTTACTTCATTTTTATAATATACGCAGCAAACTTAAATAACAATTTTTCAGTCTCTCTCCCACTAATACACTGCATATTTTCATGGCGGAATTCACCGCATTGCAATTACCGCTGTAAATGAATGAATTATATATATAATAATAATAAGCTAATAAGCCCGGAAAGAAAAAACTAGAAATTCTACTTACAGTAATACGTTTGAAAGAGATCAGATCAGTAATGTAATTCATATAATTTACTACATATATACTTATCGATGATGTATATGTCCCCACAGTATTAATTATTTACATTTCAGCGAATAAAAAGTCTTGAGTTACATCTGAAGATGTATCCAAATCGGAAGTGTTCCATCAGGTAGATTAATATAACCATGATGAGTGTGATAACATAAGCAAGGCAACCCGTTTCAGTTCGCTATCTTGCAGTCCGCCACAAGGGGTTGAGGGCAACATAATCAAGCTAAATGGCCTTAGCCCGAATGAGGTTATGCCTCAAGATATAGCCAAAGCTAACATCGACCGTCAGGATGATCGAATTCACCAGAAACGCGAGATGGTAGCACTTTTCTACCATATCAGTCGCTAAGAATATGACTGCCTTGAACCCGGTTTTAAAGAAAAGTTAAAGGCTGACTCACAGGAAAGGAAGAAGACTTCAGCTGAGGCTCAGCGGGAGGAATTGAAGACGTCACCACTGTCTGTTGTGATCACCAGAGAAGCTCCGCAGGCGGAGTTCGATCCCTCCATTGGGTTCACCTGCTTAAGGGTCGCCGTTTTGAAAATGTCCTTATGCGCACCACCGCCACCAGCGCTCATACAAACAATTATTATACATGGAAAGAAGTGTATCGCAGTTTGGGAGGCAACATTGCCGATTTCTTCAAAATTAAACGGACAACACTCTTTGATATACATCAGCGATGGACAGAGGCTGTGGCTATACATATATAATTTCGGCTGAAGAAATAATTATAAAAATATTTAATTTAAAAATCAACAAACTATATATATAAATTGAAATTGGCATTAATAAAGAAATGAATGATATAGTAATAAATAAATATATATTTTTAAGAACGTATGTTGTTTCCCCTTTTTCATTCTGTCCGAGAACTCCCTGCCGTCCGAATCCATCCGCAACTTCGTCGAGCTCCAGGAAAGCACAGCTTATATAAAAACAAAAACTAAAACTGCCTCATCCGCGGAAGTGAAAAAGAAGCATAAGCAATTTATCAAAGTAAGTACAACCGCTGACCACAAAATGCAAATTTAACAGCCAGGTCCCTATGAAGAGCGCTGTTGGTCTCATAACACGGGGAGCCACAAATTTGACGGAGTATCTTATTTTGAAGAACCTGTATTCTTCTAAGCTAGGTTGTGGAACAGGATCTTCATATTGGTAGGGCGTAGATAAAGACAGGTGCTTGTATCTTGTTTTTTGAGCCAATTCGCTCCGCTCTTTTAGAAGCCAGCCAAGCTTCTTTATTTTGTCCTATTCCGCACTATTCCTTTGTTTCAAAAGCTTTGAGGATACAACTCACCACGCTGTAGACCTGCTCAGGAATGCCTTGGCTTTTTCTAAGCGCATTTCGAACTTCCTTTCCAGGAGGATTTGCTCAAAGATCTTTGAGAACCCGGAGAGTAGGCTTATGGGTCTATATGAAGCCAGGGCTCAGGCTTAGGGATCATGCCTATCATAGCGCATTGCCGTTGTACAGAAAAGTGACAAAAGTGTATGATGGTATTCAAAATGACAGTCAGTAGTATCATCGCATTTCTTGGAAGGGCCTTTATACATGTACTATCAATACTATCGAGGCCATGAGTCTTGTTCGAGTTGAGCTTTTTGATTTGAGACTGCACCTCCTCTACTTGAGTAGGTCTCACCTCGTCAGCAGTTTGAGGCGGAGAAGCTATTTCTCTGCTTATTATCCGTCGTTCGTCTGGTAAGGTAGTTATTTGCATAGTGAAGCGATGTTCAAGGTGCTTAGCAAATGCTTCTGCCCTGCAATTTTACCCAGTCGCCATTTTCATCTCTAACAGGCAGCATCCTTATTGGTTGTCTCTTTGTTGTCTCCATAAACAATGAAACCCAGTGCCATTTGCTTCAACGCTCTATAGCATCTCATCAAAATAGGACTGTTTCTCTTCCCTCTCTACATTCTTCAGTTCTTTGGTTACACTATTGTACCATACCTAGACTATTGGGCTACGATATGTAGCATACTCCCTTTTGAACAGTCTTTTAGCATAAAGAAGCTTCCTGACTCTCTCGCTTAGAGACGGTCTTTTGGAGATGTTAGACAACATATGCTGATGTCCATCAATCGCAAGCTGTGTAGCATGGTGAATCTTGTTCGTTAACAGTTTAATGGCATCTTCAATGTACTAGCCAGAGTTGAGCTCGATGTTGGTATCGATTAGCTGATTAAGCGTAGCTCTAAGCTTCGGCACACAATTCCGACTCGGCAGTAGCTCTTGGATTTAATAAATTGTAGTATGCGCATATATCGAGAGTGCACTGTATCCAGTGTATTTCAGCAACACTTAATTGCTACATAAACATAATACAAACAACGATACTTTGTCGCTACGTAAACATAATTTAAATACGCAGCACATTTAAAGTGCAATGTTACATCAACATCAATAACGACAACAACGCTGGAGGGATAGCTGGCACGGAAAAACAGAAAAATCGTCTAAATGAGCAGAGTGCGAATGGATGCGTACAAAAAAAAAAAAATAAAAGAAACAAAGGCACGGCGGCGGCCAGGATAATAGAGAAAGAGCCAGACTTCGTAAATAGAATAAAAAAATGAGTTGCCAGGCAACCTGTCACTATTTACGAACTGGTATATTTATATATGCATATGTCGGAGAGACGTTTGTTTGGTTTTGCTGGTCTGCCATGCTGATGCATATGCTTATTGTTGAGCGGAGCGAATTCCAACTTGCTCGTGCAACTGTCTGAATTCAAGTCACGTGACTTTCATAATTACGCACTGATCTACGCTTCTGTTTCGTTGCAGACGCAAGTTGGACTACACTCAGCGACAGCACGACACCGCCTTCGCCTCGCTTAACGGTACTGTATTTTTGTCAATATTCTACGTCGCATTCTTAGAATTTTTAAACTGCGCATAAGCATCAATAATTTCACAACATGACAAAACCATTGCACTGCAGCGACTTGCAAACACACTTACAGTGGTCAAGCTGCGTTTATTATGCGGCACATACATATATGCTAGATTTTTTCCCCATTAGTAGATTGCGATAAAAAAGACCAAGATAGAAAACAGTAGTCAGAGATATTCCCATACTAGGTAGGGTTAAAGATTATGTGGTATTTAAGTACTAATTTGAGTATTAAATATAATAATAATACATATTATAAAAAGAAAATCTTGTTCTGGTCGTACTCGATGGAGCAATAGTCTAGTAGCAGTCCAATACTGGCGGATTGGCAAACGATAATTGCTAATATTAAAGAGCTACGAGACGAGTCTAATAAGTCATTCAAGTGCTTAAAAAAAGCACACCTATATCAAATGACACCAAACTCAAAAATATTACAATACCGTTGAACACATCCAACAAAGTACGTCTAATTGCATTAGAACAAAATACAAATTTTACATCGTTACAAGCATACCAAGTAAAAGAAGTAATAATACGACTTAATGAAAACGTTTTATATTTTGCAGAAATACATAAGCTGCATATACTAGTTCCAAGCACCATACATTTTTAAGAGAGTTTAGAAGAAAACATAGAATCAGAAACTGGTTCAATAACTGATTCTTCCAAATCAGATTTAGAGTCTAGCACAATAGAACAAAACAACAGCCTCGTCCGTATTATCTGAGAATGATGGCAAAGCTGAAAATTTGCAGAGTTTCACTGACGCATTGAATCTAGTAGATTCACTTAAAGGCGACCATGAAGTGACCGCAATTAATTTAGTAAAGACAAAATTAAAGGGCAAGGCAAAAAATTTAATAAGCGATGAAAAAACTATAATAGCCAAACTCTCAAGAACAACAAAAGGAGAATCGGTTGACGTACTATCAGCCAAACTCTTATATTTACAAGAAAAGGGCAAAACTGCCGAAACACCTATACTCAAGAGGTTGAGCAATTGACAAAATCTTTAGAAGGTGCTTATATTAATGATGGCTTAAATTTGATTTAGCCACTAAATACACCACAGCTCAAGCTGTAAAGGCTTTGCTGTAAAAGCTGTAAAACTTATCATGCAGGAAGGACATTCAATAACATGAAAGATGCCATATCCAAATTTGTCAATAGTTGCACAGATGCAACAGGACAAACTAACACTGTCTTATACTACCAGAATTAGTCTCATCGTGGCGGAAACCACGGTAGAGATAATAATTGAGGCCGACCATGCAACAGAGGCTAGAGATATTACAACAAAAATGGTAATAGGCATACCAACAACCAAGGCAATCCTCGAGGCGGCTCATACAGAGGCGGTTCAAACAGAGGATGTGGACAACAAAACCAGATTTGAGTTACACAAGACAACTCGGAGAATTAACAAGACCCTTTGAGCAAGCAACAGTAAAAATACTACATATAAATCTTAGTCTCAGTAGTCTCATTAAAATACAAAACGCAAAAAATAATATCCCATTGACATTGCTAGTAGATAATTTAACACATAAGAATTGCGCACGAATAACTTTGTATAAGAGACTTGCACAGCACTTATCTGTACCCATTTGACCCAAAAATATTCCGCTGAGTCGGCTTGCCGGGTGTAGCTTTGGAGCTCATGGGTCTAGCTTTTAGGTTTAACTTCAATTCAATTTAATACTACACTTCAGTTTTTGTTTTTGACGTTTAAGAATAAACTTGCATTACTCCGGCATTATTGTTATATATTAAAATCACATTGCTGAGCCACAAGGCCAGTAATTAGCAAAGCGGGCGAAGTTAAGCTATCCATCATAATCGCCATAAGAAGACGTACCCGTATCACGATAGTTACGTAACCATCGCTGAACCGAGAGACGGAGCAGCTGCCGCAACGCTGGACCAGCACACTGCACGTACTAGCGCCCAATATACAAGGACAGTATAAATTTTATAAAGATAAATTAATTACTTATATGACTTTATCTTCATAACTTTTACTTTTTTTTCGACACATTCACAATTACACTTGCTGTTGATTTCAACTTTGGTGTGTGTGATTTGTAGAGAATATTTTAAACGAACTTACATAGTGTGGAAAGTAGAGTAAATCTAGCTCCCCCACCTTAGTTAGAGCTAGATTTACTCTACTTTCCACACTATGTAAGTTCGTTTAAAATATTCTCTACAAATCACACACACCAAAGTTGAAATCAACAGCAAGTGTAATTGTGAATGTGTCGAAAAAAAAGTAAAAGTTATGAAGATAAAGTCATATAAGTAATTAATTTATCTTTATAAAATTTATACTGTCCTTGTATATTGGGCGCTAGTACGTGCAGTGTGCTGGTCCAGCGTTGCGGCAGCTGCTCCGTCTCTCGGTTCAGCGATGGTTACGTAACTATCGTGATACGGGTACGTCTTCTTATGGCGATTATGATGGATAGCTTAACTTCGGCCGCTTTGCTAATTACTGGCCTTGTGGCTCAGCAATGTGATTTTAATATATAACAAGAATGCCGGAGTAATGCAAGTTTATTCTTAAACGTCAAATACAAAAACTGAAGTGTAGTATTAAATTGAATTGAAGTTAAACCTAAAAGCTAGACCCATGAGCTCCAAAGCTACACCCGGCAAGCCGACTCAGCGGAATATTTTTGGGTCAAATGGGTACAGATAAGTGCTGTGCAAGTCTCTTATACAAAGTTATTCGTGCGCAATTCTTATGTGTTAAATTATTTACTAGCAATGTCAATGGGGTATTATTTTTTGCCTTTTGTATTTTAATGAGACTACTGAGACTAAGATTTATATGTAGTATTTTTACTGTTGCTTGCTCAAAGGGTCTTGTTAATTCTCCGAATTGTCTTGTGTAACTCAAATCTGGTTTTGTTGTCCACATCCTCTGTTTGAACCGCCTCTGTATGAGCCGCCTCGAGGATTGCCTTGGTTGTTGGTATGCCTATTACCATTTTTGTTGTAATATCTCTAGCCTCTGTTGCATGGTCGGCCTCAATTATTATCTCTACCGTGGTTTCCGCCACGATGAGACTAATTCTGGTAGTATAAGACAGTGTTAGTTTGTCCTGTTGCATCTGTGCAACTATTGATAAATTTGGATATGGCATCTTTCATGTTATTGAATGTCCTTCCTGCATGATAAGTTTTACAGCTTTTGCAGCAAAGCCTTTACAGCTTGAGCTGTGGTGTATTTAGTGGCTAAATCAAATTTAAGCCATCATTAATATAAGCACCTTCTAAAGATTTTGTCAATTGCTCAACCTCTTGAGTATAGGTGTTTCGGCAGTTTTGCCCTTTTCTTGTAAATATAAGAGTTTGGCTGATAGTACGTCAACCGATTCTCCTTTTATTGTTCTTGAGAGTTTGGCTATTATAGTTTTTTCATCGCTTATTAAATTTTTTGCCTTGCCCTTTAATTTTGTCTTTACTAAATTAATTGCGGTCACTTCATGATCGCCTTTAAGTGAATCTACTAGATTCAATGCATCAGTGAAACTCTGCAAATTTTCAGCTTTGCCATCATTCTCAAATAATACGGACGAGGCTGTTGTTTTGTTCTATTGTGCTAGACTCTAAATCTGATTTGGAAGAATCAGTTATTGAACCAGTTTCTGATTCTATGTTTTCTTCTAAACTCTCTTAAAAATGTATGGTGCTTGGAACTAGTATATGCAGCTTATGTATTTCTGCAAAATATAAAACGTTTTCATTAAGTCGTATTATTACTTCTTTTACTTGGTATGCTTGTAACGATGTAAAATTTGTATTTTGTTCTAATGCAATTAGACGTACTTTGTTGGATGTGTTCAACGGTATTGTAATATTTTTGAGTTTGGTGTCATTTGATATAGGTGTGCTTTTTTTAAGCACTTGAATGACTTATTAGACTCGTCTCGTAGCTCTTTAATATTAGCAATTATCGTTTGCAAATCCGCCAGTATTGGACTGCTACTAGACTATTGCTCCATCGAGTACGAGCAGAACAAGATTTTCTTTTTATAATATGTATTATTATTATATTTAATACTCAAATTAGTACTTAAATACCACATAATCTTTAACCCTACCTAGTATGGGAATATCTCTGACTACTGTTTTCTATCTTGGTCTTTTTTATCGCAATCTACTAATGGGGAAAAAATCTAGCATATATGTATGTGCCGCATAATAAACGCAGCTTGACCACTGTAAGTGTGTTTGCAAGTCGCTGCAGTGCAATGGTTTTGTCATGTTGTGAAATTATTGATGCTTATGCGCAGTTTAGAAATTCTAAGAATGCGACGTAGAATATTGACAAAAATACAGTACCGTTAAGCGAGGCGAAGGCGGTGTCGTGTTGTCGCTGAGTGTAGTCCAACTTGCGTCTGCAACGAAACAGAAGCGTAGATCAGTGCGTAATTATGAAAGTCACGTGACTTGAGTTCAGACAGTTGCACGAGCAAGTTGGAATTCGCTCCGCTCAACAATAAGCATATGCATCAGCATGGCAGACCAGCAAAACCAAACAAACGTCTCTCCGACATATGCATATATAAATATACCAGTTCGTAAATAGTGACAGGTTGCCTGGCAACTCATTTTTTTATTCTATTTACGAAGTCTGGCTCTTTCTCTATTATCCTGGCCGCCGCCGTGCCTTTGTTTCTTTTATTTTTTTTTTATTTGTACGCATCCATTCGCACTCTGCTCATTTAGACGATTTTTCTGTTTTTCCGTGCCAGCTATCCCTCCAGCGTTGTTGTCGTTATTGATGTTGATGTAACATTGCACTTTAAATGTGCTGCGTATTTAAATTATGTTTACGTAGCGACAAAGTATCGTTGTTTGTATTATGTTTATGTAGCAATTAAGTGTTGCTGAAATACACTGGATACAGTGCACTCTCGATATATGCGCATACTACAATTTATTAAATCCAAGAGCTACTGCCGAGTCGGAATTGTGTGCCGAAGCTTAGAGCTACGCTTAATCAGCTAATCGATACCAACATCGAGCTCAACTATGGCTAGTACATTGAAGATGCCATTAAACTGTTAACGAACAAGATTCACCATGCTACACAGCTTGCGATTGATGGACATCAGCATATGTTGTCTAACATCTCCAAAAGACCGCCTCTAAGCGAGAGAGTCAGGAAGCTTCTTTATGCTAAAAGACTGTTCAGAAGGGAGTATGCTACATATCGTAGCCCAATAGTCTAGGTATGGTACAATAGTGTAACCAAAGAACTGAAGAATGTTGAGAGGGAAGAGAAACAGTCCTATTTTGATGAGATGCTATAGAGCGTTGAAGCAAATGGCACTGGGTTTCATTGTTTATGGAGACAACAAAGAGACAACCAATAAGGATGCTGCCTGTTAGAGATGAAAATGGCGACTGAGTAAAATTGCAGGGCAGAAGCATTTGCTAAGCACCTTGAACATCGCTTCACTATGCAAATAACATATATAAATATACCAGTTCGTAAATAGTGACAGGTTGCCTGGCAACTCATTTTTTTATTCTATTTACGAAGTCTGGCTCTTACCAGACGAACGACGGATAATAAGCAGAGAAATAGCTTCTCCGCCTCAAACTGCTGACGAGGTGAGACCTACTCAAGTAGAGGCGGTGCAGTCTCAAATCAAAAAGCTCAACTCGAACAAGACTCATGGCCTCGATAGTATTGATAGTACATGTATAAAGGCCCTTCCAAGAAATGCGATGATACTACTGACTGTCATTTTGAATACCATCATACACTTTTGTCACTTTTCTGTACAACGGCAATGCGTATAAGTAAATTAATTACTTATATGACTTTATCTTCATAACTTTTACTTTTTTTTCGACACATTCACAATTACACTTGCTGTTGATTTCAACTTTGGTGTGTGTGATTTGTAGAGAATATTTTAAACGAACTTACATAGTGTGGAAAGTAGAGTAAATCTAGCTCCCCCACCTTAGTTAGAGCTAGATTTACTCTACTTTCCACACTATGTAAGTTCGTTTAAAATATTCTCTACAAATCACACACACCAAAGTTGAAATCAACAGCAAGTGTAATTGTGAATGTGTCGAAAAAAAAGTAAAAGTTATGAAGATAAAGTCATATAAGTAATTAATTTACTTATACGCATTGCCGTTGTACAGAAAAGTGACAAAAGTGTATGATGGTATTCAAAATGACAGTCAGTAGTATCATCGCATTTCTTGGAAGGGCCTTTATACATGTACTATCAATACTATCGAGGCCATGAGTCTTGTTCGAGTTGAGCTTTTTGATTTGAGACTGCACCGCCTCTACTTGAGTAGGTCTCACCTCGTCAGCAGTTTGAGGCGGAGAAGCTATTTCTCTGCTTATTATCCGTCGTTCGTCTGGTAAGAGCCAGACTTCGTAAATAGAATAAAAAAATGAGTTGCCAGGCAACCTGTCACTATTTACGAACTGGTATATTTATATATGTTATTTGCATAGTGAAGCGATGTTCAAGGTGCTTAGCAAATGCTTCTGCCCTGCAATTTTACTCAGTCGCCATTTTCATCTCTAACAGGCAGCATCCTTATTGGTTGTCTCTTTGTTGTCTCCATAAACAATGAAACCCAGTGCCATTTGCTTCAACGCTCTATAGCATCTCATCAAAATAGGACTGTTTCTCTTCCCTCTCAACATTCTTCAGTTCTTTGGTTACACTATTGTACCATACCTAGACTATTGGGCTACGATATGTAGCATACTCCCTTCTGAACAGTCTTTTAGCATAAAGAAGCTTCCTGACTCTCTCGCTTAGAGGCGGTCTTTTGGAGATGTTAGACAACATATGCTGATGTCCATCAATCGCAAGCTGTGTAGCATGGTGAATCTTGTTCGTTAACAGTTTAATGGCATCTTCAATGTACTAGCCATAGTTGAGCTCGATGTTGGTATCGATTAGCTGATTAAGCGTAGCTCTAAGCTTCGGCACACAATTCCGACTCGGCAGTAGCTCTTGGATTTAATAAATTGTAGTATGCGCATATATCGAGAGTGCACTGTATCCAGTGTATTTCAGCAACACTTAATTGCTACATAAACATAATACAAACAACGATACTTTGTCGCTACGTAAACATAATTTAAATACGCAGCACATTTAAAGTGCAATGTTACATCAACATCAATAACGACAACAACGCTGGAGGGATAGCTGGCACGGAAAAACAGAAAAATCGTCTAAATGAGCAGAGTGCGAATGGATGCGTACAAATAAAAAAAAAATAAAAGAAACAAAGGCACGGCGGCGGCCAGGATAATAGAGAAAGAGCCAGACTTCGTAAATAGAATAAAAAAATGAGTTGCCAGGCAACCTGTCACTATTTACGAACTGGTATATTTATATATGCATATGTCGGAGAGACGTTTGTTTGGTTTTGCTGGTCTGCCATGCTGATGCATATGCTTATTGTTGAGCGGAGCGAATTCCAACTTGCTCGTGCAACTGTCTGAACTCAAGTCACGTGACTTTCATAATTACGCACTGATCTACGCTTCTGTTTCGTTGCAGACGCAAGTTGGACTACACTCAGCGACAACACGACACCGCCTTCGCCTCGCTTAACGGTACTGTATTTTTGTCAATATTCTACGTCGCATTCTTAGAATTTCTAAACTGCGCATAAGCATCAATAATTTCACAACATGACAAAACCATTGCACTGCAGCGACTTGCAAACACACTTACAGTGGTCAAGCTGCGTTTATTATGCGGCACATACATATATGCTAGATTTTTTCCCATTAGTAGATTGCGATAAAAAAGACCAAGATAGAAAACAGTAGTCAGAGATATTCCCATACTAGGTAGGGTTAAAGATTATGTGGTATTTAAGTACTAATTTGAGTATTAAATATAATAATAATACATATTATAAAAAGAAAATCTTGTTCTGCTTGTACTCGATGGAGCAATAGTCTAGTAGCAGTCCAATACTGACGGATTTGCAAACGATAATTGCTAATATTAAAGAGCTACGAGACGAGTCTAATAAGTCATTCAAGTGCTTAAAAAAAGCACACCTATATCAAATGACACCAAACTCAAAAATATTACAATACCGTTGAACACATCCAACAAAGTACGTCTAATTGCATTAGAACAAAATACAAATTTTACATCGTTACAAGCATACCAAGTAAAAGAAGTAATAATACGACTTAATGAAAACGTTTTATATTTTGCAGAAATACATAAGCTGCATATACTAGTTCCAAGCACCATACATTTTTAAGAGAGTTTAGAAGAAAACATAGAATCAGAAACTGGTTCAATAACTGATTCTTCCAAATCAGATTTAGAGTCTAGCACAATAGAACAAAACAACAGCCTCGTCCGTATTATTTGAGAATGATGGCAAAGCTGAAAATTTGCAGAGTTTCACTGATGCATTGAATCTAGTAGATTCACTTAAAGGCGATCATGAAGTGACCGCAATTAATTTAGTAAAGACAAAATTAAAGGGCAAGGCAAAAAATTTAATAAGCGATGAAAAAACTATAATAGCCAAACTCTCAAGAACAATAAAAGGAGAATCGGTTGACGTACTATCAGCCAAACTCTTATATTTACAAGAAAAGGGCAAAACTGCCGAAACACCTATACTCAAGAGGTTGAGCAATTGACAAAATCTTTAGAAGGTGCTTATATTAATGATGGCTTAAATTTGATTTAGCCACTAAATACACCACAGCTCAAGCTGTAAAGGCTTTGCTGCAAAAGCTGTAAAACTTATCATGCAGGAAGGACATTCAATAACATGAAAGATGCCATATCCAAATTTATCAATAGTTGCACAGATGCAACAGGACAAACTAACACTGTCTTATACTACCAGAATTAGTCTCATCGTGGCGGAAACCACGGTAGAGATAATAATTGAGGCCGACCATGCAACAGAGGCTAGAGATATTACAACAAAAATGGTAATAGGCATACCAACAACCAAGGCAATCCTCGAGGCGGCTCATACAGAGGCGGTTCAAACAGAGGATGTGGACAACAAAACCAGATTTGAGTTACACAAGACAATTCGGAGAATTAACAAGACCCTTTGAGCAAGCAACAGTAAAAATACTACATATAAATCTTAGTCTCAGTAGTCTCATTAAAATACAAAAGGCAAAAAATAATACCCCATTGACATTGCTAGTAAATAATTTAACACATAAGAATTGCGCACGAATAACTTTGTATAAGAGACTTGCACAGCACTTATCTGTACCCATTTGACCCAAAAATATTCCGCTGAGTCGGCTTGCCGGGTGTAGCTTTGGAGCTCATGGGTCTAGCTTTTAGGTTTAACTTCAATTCAATTTAATACTACACTTCAGTTTTTGTATTTGACGTTTAAGAATAAACTTGCATTACTCCGGCATTCTTGTTATATATTAAAATCACATTGCTGAGCCACAAGGCCAGTAATTAGCAAAGCGGCCGAAGTTAAGCTATCCATCATAATCGCCATAAGAAGACGTACCCGTATCACGATAGTTACGTAACCATCGCTGAACCGAGAGACGGAGCAGCTGCCGCAACGCTGGACCAGCACACTGCACGTACTAGCGCCCAATATACAAGGACAGTATAAATTTTATAAAGATAAATTAATTACTTATATGACTTTATCTTCATAACTTTTACTTTTTTTTCGACACATTCACAATTACACTTGCTGTTGATTTCAACTTTGGTGTGTGTGATTTGTAGAGAATATTTTAAACGAACTTACATAGTGTGGAAAGTAGAGTAAATCTAGCTCTAACTAAGGTGGGGGAGCTAGATTTACTCTACTTTCCACACTATGTAAGTTCGTTTAAAATATTCTCTACAAATCACACACACCAAAGTTGAAATCAACAGCAAGTGTAATTGTGAATGTGTCGAAAAAAAAGTAAAAGTTATGAAGATAAAGTCATATAAGTAATTAATTTATCTTTATAAAATTTATACTGTGTATCGTTTATGCGGTTCAACTAAATTAGGTATTTCGTATAAAACAAATAAAGCGAGTTCGATAAAGGTTAAAAGTCATATTTCACTTGTGTTTGCCTTGAAAAAATACAATTTAAACATTTTCATTCTAAAAGAAATTCAAAGCCGCTGCTAGGAATTTGTTTTATGAGCATGAGCATATGAGTTGGTTAGACGCATTAAATAATATTAAAATCTAGTGCGATAGTGATATTGACTGGGACACAGAAGACGATAATAACCAAGTCTCAAACCTACCAAACATAGGCATACCAGGTACAAGCATTAATAGTATCCGCTGTTAGCGAAGCATTAGCGCATCAACAACGAAGGTTTCAAACTCAGCTTAACGATGTAAGTGAGCGAGTAAATAGCTTGTGTGTCGAAGCACCACAAGTTGAACTCTATAAAAAAATTTCTGTGAACTCACAGATCGATTGTATTATTCCACTAGACATAATAAAATCAGTCCCACAATTTAGTGGTGTTTCAGATGAGTACGTAGCATGGAGGCAATCAGCCGTTGATGCATACAAATTATTCAAACCTTTTGACGGTAGCTGCACGCATTACCAAGCAGTTACAATCATTAGGAACAAAAGAGCTGTCTGAACACCGTCCTGAACTTTGATGCAAACATGTCAGACTAGATTGCTCTTACTCTGACAAAGCCTCACTACGACTTCTGATAAAAGGCCTCAAAATGGTTAGACAAGGTAACTTGACCCTAGTGGAATATTACGACAAGGTTGAGAGAAAGCTAATTCGGGTTACAAACAAGATCATAATGACACATGAAGTCGCTACTTAATGATGAGGTCAGGGCCGACACGCTTCACGCCTTTATTTCAGGTCTTAAGAAATCACTCAAAGCCATTGTTTTTTCGGCTCAGCCGAGGGATCTAGCATCTGCTTTAGCGTTAGCTACAGAAGAAGAAGCCAGCATCGTGCGTAGCATGTTTTCGGCCTCATACGCCAAAGCCATAGCAGAGAGAGAGCAGGTAAGAGAGGACCATAGAAACCGCCCCAATGCAAAACAGGGAAAGCATAATAGGGACGAACGGGGCAGTGAGAAAAACCCTTACTCAGGAAACAACAAAACTACAATGGTTATTAGGAGAAAAGTAGAAGAGATGAAGATGGACTAGCCCCACAGCCAATGAAAGTTTAGACAGCGCACTAACTTCTAAATGAGCGATCGATACCCGATGCCGAGCATTCCGATGATTCTTGTGAATCTAGGGAAGGTAAGGGGAGGATTTTTCACAACCCTAGATTTAAAGTCGGTGTATCAAATTAACCTAGCGGAACAGGACCGTTAGGTTAGGTCGTTCTCGGTAAACGGTGAAAAGTACGAGTTTTGCCGTCTAACTTTTGGATTGAAAAATGCGGGAAGCATTTTTTAAAGAACCCTTGACGATATTATGAGAGAACACATAGGAAAGATATGCTACGTTTACGTGGATGACGTCATAGTTTTTCTGAAAATGAGGGCGACCATGTGATGCCAATATGAGGGTATCACAAGAAAAAACGAAGTGACCCCAAAAAAGTTAGAGCCATACAGGAATATGTTGAGCCTAAAAGCTTGTTCAGCTTACGGTCATTTCTTGGCCAAGCCAGTGAGGATTTATTAAGGATTTCGCGGCAATAGCGATTCCTTTGGCCAACATCCTCAAAGTAGAAAATGGCTCGGCGAGTAAGCATATGTCCAAGAAGGTAAAAATAGAGTTTAATGAAACTCAACGAAACGCCTTCGAAAGTCTGAGGAACATTCATGTACCCGGATTTTAAAATGCCTTTCGACTTATCCACTGACGCTTCCATGGACGCCATCGGTGCAGTTCTGCTGATTTCGCGAACGCTAACACAAAACGAAACACACTATATCACAAATGAAAGGGAGTTGTTAGACAGAGGTGGACCACTTGAAATTATCACCATTGAACACAACCGCGCATAGGGCCGCTCACGAAAATATGAAACAAATCCTTCGTGATTGTTATTTTCCAAAAATGGCGAAGTTAGCCAATGAGGTGGTAATTAATTGCAAGACATGTACAAAAGTAAAACACGACAGGCACCCAAAAAACAAGAGCTTGGGGAGACACCGATCCCCTCACATGTAGGAGAAATGTTACACATAGACATTTACTCCACTGACAGGAAATTTTTTTGTCACTTGCATTGACAAGTTCTCGAAATTTGCCGTTTTACAACTGCTCGCGTCTCGCACAATAATGGATGTAAAAATGCCCATTATTCAACTTCTAAATTTGTTTCCCCAAACAAAAACGATTTGTTGCGACAATAAAACTTTCAATTCGGAGACAATTAGATCACTTTTACAGATCGGATATGACATAGACATATCTTCACAGTTGTTCAAATGGACAAGTAGAACGTTTTCATGGCACTTTTGAGGACATAATTGATCTTTTAAACTTGAAAAAATGTCGAGTTAATTTTGAGGGCAACAATAGCCTACAATCGATCCATACACTCGGTCACAGACCGAACCCCGATCGATGTATTTCACGCAGCCTCTAGCGAACTCAGGCAGACCATTAAAAATAATAATGCAAAATCCTAATATGATAATATTGAATGATCTAACCCGAACTGGCAAAATAGAGCTTTTGCAGTAGGCGAAAAAGTGTTCCCCAAAAACAATACAAGGTTGTGAAATAAGTTAACACCACAGTGCACAGAATCAACGATTCAAGCAGACCTGGGAACGTCTGTTCTTATTAAAGGGATGGTGGTCCAAACTTAAGTAGCATTTACTTACACTCGAGAAAGTCGCACAGGCTAAGATTGATATTTAAGCGCACAACGACCTATATTCCTCTTTTTCTATCTTTTGCAGAATTAAACTTGCAATCTCTTTATT
The DNA here is from genome assembly GCA_037043425.1 of Hirtodrosophila duncani. Taxonomy (NCBI): domain Eukaryota; kingdom Metazoa; phylum Arthropoda; class Insecta; order Diptera; family Drosophilidae; genus Hirtodrosophila; species Hirtodrosophila duncani. The sequence continues at coordinate 56,354 of JBAMBM010000099.1, forward strand.
GTTAGGAGTAGTACACTGTCAGGTTGCCGACTACATTCCGGTGATTGACGGGAAAGTATTGGTATGGGAGCAAAGGCACTATTAAAGGCATTCGAGCAACCTGATAGTATTTGCTAAAATGACAGGTCTCATCTGCAAAATTAGGCCCTCAATCGCATATGCGAAAGTTTTTAAATGTGGATATAGAGCATATTACAAGTTTGTTGTCCGTAATAAAAGTGCACCATAGAATGGCAAGAAGTCTAGACTTCCTAGGCTCGGCACTCAAGGTAATAGCTAACACGCCAGATGCGGCTGATTTTGAAAAAGTTAGGTGGTCCAAATCAAAGTTATTTGATGCAAACAATAGGCAAATAGTGATTAGCTCAGAAAAACAGAGGCAGATTAATAAACTCACAGATACAATTAATGAAATAATTAAAGCAAGAAGAAATAAGCTAGTTGACACGCCGCATTTATATGAAACATTATCAGTCAGAAAAAGATTGTTAATAATTCAAATTTAAAACTTGATACTCACAATTACATTAGCTAAAGCTTATATTCTAAATCCCACTATTTTTGATCATGAAGATTTGGAGACAATTTTAAAGGAACACTGCGTAGAGACCCCATAGTTAGCCTAATTGAAACATCGAAAATTAAAGTCCTACAGTCCGAGCATAGAATTTATATACTCATAGCCTACCCTAGCATTAAATTCATCTGTTCGCACCCGTTTGAAGGTTGGCAGCACAATACACCTGTGCACGAGCATAGCACGCTAGCGGTGCGGTGCCCTTCCGCACGCAGCCAAGCCACCTGAAGCCTATTTCGCAAGTAGATGATGATACTCCGACTATAACATCCCCGTACTCAGCATTTATTCATTATTCGACACACTCAAAATTAAGAAAAGAACATTTTTTATACTCGTACTCTAGTGGCGTAAACGAGTATATTGTATTCGTGCGTCAGAGTGTGTTTTTTTTTTCAAAAATTTCCACACCAATCCCTATCCCCACACCACTTTCAAGTTTAGTTTCTTTGCTTGGACAGGGGGCCAACAATGTTAATTTTTTTTTTTTTTAACAGACCAAATTTGCGTTAATTCTATTGTCTAAAATGGGTTTGAAAATTTGAATTACTTGCTGAATTATATAAATATCGTCAAATAAATTCTGACTTTCGTCTGACTTTCGCTCAAGACGATTGCTTTTTTGCAATCTCCCGTATTGTGCAAATTTTTTGCGTTCGTGTACCAAATTTTAAGTTGTGTCCAAGTTTTTTTTGTAGTGCTTAATTTCGGTTTCTGTATTAACGCAAGCCTTTAAGTGCGCTTAATAAAACTTCTTTAAATTGTTCTTTTTATTGTGCAAATTAAACCAAGAGCTGATCTATAAGCATAAGCATACAAGTGTAGCAGTATTGTTTTTGTGTTGTATGTTGTTTTTTTCTTGCTTACGTCTCTGCTGGCAAGCTTATGCTATTTTTAGACCTCTTATCTTGCATATGTCATACTTTGTAGTTGTTTTTGCATTTGCGCTTGCGTTGTTATTATTACAAATATTATTTTACAAATAATTATGGGTTAAAATTTACATGCGAGTTGTGTCGACCTGCTGATGCCGAGTTGCGGAACGCAAACAAAGGCTTTAATGCTCTCCACGTTGGCTTTAAGCAATTAAATACGTCATTCTCGACGCTGGCAGCAAATTTCACATCTTTTAATATGGAGTCTCTTAAGCGCAAGAAAGTAGATCTGGGTAGATCTGGTCTGGATAAAGGCTCTATCGACCTTGTCGTTAAAGAGACGAAAACATATGAGCCCGCTGCTGTGGCTGCTCTGCCTAAAACTCTCATCGACATTCCAAAGCCGAAGATGGTCTTTATTTATAGACTAGCCGTAGATTCTACATCAGAAGCCGTTTCCGCGTACGTTCAGGCCAAGACTAGTTTACATAGTTCGAGGATTAAGGTAGAAAAGTTTTGGTTTAATGTTACGCGCAATAAAGCCTCTTTAAAGATAGGAGTTCCTGACGACTCTTTTGATACTATCTGTCAAAAAAGATTCTGGCCTGAGCGCCTTAAACATCTGTCCTACCTTCTTCATTGTTTTATATAAACACTAAAGCAAATACAGGTCAAGGCATTGCCAACTTGTTTGCAGAGTTCTTTCAAACTACTTATTCCTCTTTTAAAATCTTATAGTTTACACAAGTCTTATAACATCCCACATCCCCTACTCACTAAAAGCTTATTGCCGTATCAACTTAAGTTTATTAAGCCTAACTTTCTTCCTGGTCCTGAAGGCATTCCGGGGAGTATTCTCAGATTCTGCGCTGATACGCTTTGTAAGCCGATTTCAAAGCTTTTTGATCAATCTTTGTATTCTTCATCTTTCCCTTCTTCTGGAAGGAGTCGTTTATTATTCCTCTAAATAAAAAGGGGAATAAGACTGATGCCCAAAATTATAGAGACATATCAAGACGGTGCTTTTGAAAAAATATTGACTTCACAGATACAACACTCTTGTGGTTCTTTAATCTCATCTGCTCAGCATGGGTTTATGAAGCGTAGGTCTACCACCACTAATTTAATAGAATTTTTCTCTTTGTAATACAAGGATTTAAGAATAAAATGCAACTTTTACTCTAAGCCCCTTAGGGTTACATCATGGGTACCGCAGGGTAGCCACCTCAGCCCTCTTTTCTTCACCTTATTTATCAACGAACTGCCTCAGGTTCTATCTCACTCGCGTGTACTTATGTACGCTGACGACGTTAAGCTTTGTTTGTCCTTCAACGACTCTTCCTGCCACTTTAGGCTTAAAGTTGACTTTTATTCTTTCCAATCGTGGTGTCAGGTTAACTTACTTAATCTCAACTGTTCGAAATGCAAAGTTATGTCATTTTGTCGTAGCATACCGCTACAGACATCGTACCTTCTTAACGATATGCCCCTTGATCGGATCGACTCAGTTGGTGACTTGGGTGTTCTTTTAGACCTGAAATTCCAATTCGACTTACACATTTCAAGTACCGTCAATAAGGCTGTGGTTGTTCTGGGTTTTATCAAGCGATAGTCGAAGCAATTTGATGATCCTTATATAACTAAACTACTGTTTACTTCTGTGGTTTAACCTATTTGAGAGTACGCATCGTGTGTTTGGTGTCCACAATACAGGAATCACCAGGAACACATTGAATCTGTTCAAAAGAAATTTTAAATTTCTGCTCTCCGTTTGTTAAAGTAGGCTAATGTTAAGAAACCTTTCATCCCTTGAAAATCGTAAAATTATGCTTAATGTTATCTTTATACATAAGCTGATTAATGGTGTTATTGACTCGCCGTCTTTAACTAACCAAATAAGTTTATATGCTCCTCGTAGAACTCCTAGAAATTATGTTTCTATCTATCTTCAGCCTTATAATTTGAACTTTTTTCGTGTCCTTTGTTGTAACTACAATAATCTCTTTAACTTAATGTTTAATAATAACTCCTATAACTTAAACAATACATCTATACAAACACAACTATCTAGTAGATAATGTAAGTTGTTTATGGCTTGTTTTTTTCCTTTCATTGAAAGTGAGCGAGCGAGTACTTGTTTTTTCCCGTCGTTTTTTCGCGTCGCTCGTTATGCGGCTGCGCCGCTCGGCCTGTTGGACGGGTGCTGGGCTTAGCGCGTTACCGGCCCTGTGGCGTGGTATCGTCAACGTCCCAATAACAAACAAAAAAAAACAAAAAAAGTCGAGCTAAAAAGTGCAAAAAAAAAGAAAATAAAAGAAATCAGAAGAAAAGAAGACCACAGATAGTGTTTCAATTATTTTGCCAAGCCTCACAACAAAAGTCATTTCTTTAAAAATTAAACGTATTTAATTTCATTTATTTAGCAAGTTATATTTTTCTCATTTATATATGTATTACCATTAATATTATTATAATTATTATACCATTCACAAAATGGTGTAATAATTTTTTCAGGAAATTCGCAAAGCACAGAATTAAGCGTTTCCGACTATATAAAGTATATATTTTTGCTTGATCAGCATGACAATGGAAATCGATATAACCATATCCGTCTGTCCGTCTGTCTGTTTCAACACAAGGATCCTATTGCCTATTTTGTCTGCACGCTGGCTAAGTGTAATATATATCTACCATATAACCGATTGTTCCGGAATGAACATTTAATAGCATACCTTTTCTGTTTTTCATCTAAATCAAAAAAAAAATCGTCTTCTATTCTTTGTATCCACTGTAGTCCCACGCCCACCGACCAGATTTCATCTAGATGGTACAATGTGAATGGTACATAAGTTTCGGCATGCCGACGATCATAATAAACTATTTATAATGTTTCCTTTTATCCTACTGATTCCATACTGACTAAAAGCAATTGTGGGGGAATTTTTCAGAGGGGCGTATCGCGGTAAGTTAAGGCGGACAAAAAGTGTGACCATAACACCTGGGACATACACATGCTTGATTACCCCCATAATCGAGATTTTCCTCCTATAACTCCTAGTGTCCAATATAGTGTTTTTATCTTCTGGTTTTATTAAGATTCTTGCTTGTCGTTTTAGCACGCTCTTTTAAAATCATTATGAAACAAAGGCACCCATGTCTCTAGGTCATGACGGAACACCCGCTTACACTGTACACATTACAAACATACGCCGCAATTAAGACCATTTTTTTTGCCGGTTGTGTGCCAGTCTGACTAGCATATTTGAAGTCTTTAAAAACCATATGATTTTCTTACTGACTCGAGTCACGAATCTGCATTTTCATTGTCGTCCATTTGACCTTAAACTTACTTATTTAATGTAGAACACTGAAATAATGTATTTTGGCAATTTGGATCGGAAAAAGAAAATGTATAACAAAGGCTTAGCGGTGTCTCACTCCATTTATAAGGAAAAAGTAAAAACCAAGACTAGTGCTACAGAAAGTTTTACTTACGTGTTGAATCAGAGTGTCACCATTTTCACAAAGTATGTAGAGCTGCGATACTGCCGATGATATATATACGATGAACTTAACGTAGTCACCTATAAACATATTTTTTCCCTGTGTAAGCACAATCATTAATATATACCTTCCTTTTTTTCGTTGTTCAAAGCATATATTAATAACTTACAGTAACTAATTGAAAGCCCACCATACAAATAAGAAGCGACGATACCAACAAATTTACCAATAGTATGGGGTTGAAAAAATCTTCTAGCCGATTGGTGAATCTGCGAATTAAATAGAAAAACAAAAAAGATTTTTTATTAACAAGCTCTAGGGCAAGTGAAAGAGGAAAGAGCTCTAGGGTAATAGCCTTACCTTTGGTTGTTAAAGTTGTTGCCCAGTATGTAACAAACAGAAGAAAGCGTTTCTGATTCCATAAAGTATATATATTCTTAACTAGAATGACAAGCCGAGTCAATATAGCCATGCCCGCTGTCCGTCCCTCCGTCTCTCCAACCCACCGTCCGGATGTAACAAAAATTGGAGAATAGGAGCTTCTAGTTTGGGCTTCGTGCGTTACCAGCCCCGTGGCTTGGTATCGTGGGTCCACTTGAACATGCACCGCATTGAAAGTCAACGTCACGATAACAAGCAAAACAAAAAAATTCGAGTTCAGAAGTGCAAAAAAATGACAATAAAAGAAATCAGAAGAAGAGAACACCAGAGATGGTGTTTCAGAACTCAGAGCAAAAATTATTTCTTTAACCAATTAAAATCTAGATCTTGAGAACTATAAAAGATAGAGACCTCAAATTTCCATTTTTATGTATCATTTTTTGTATGTCAACTTTGGAATGCTTTTATTTGTAAACTATTTTAAAGGGTGGATTCCAATTAAAAACACACTGTTGCCAGATTTTTGATAGGACGATTCCATTGTTAGATAAATAGGGTTAAACATGAAGACAAAGAAAAAATTCGTTATTATTTTACACTTCTTTGTGAAAAAGGCAAAGTGCAAGCAAGGCGACTGAACTTGTGAACGAGAGCTATGGTTCCGATACTGATTCTGATAGTCGAGATTACTAAAGGAGACCGGCGTGTCAGCAGCCGTACCATTTCCCAAGAGCTTAATATTTACCACAAAACAGTCTTAAGCCATTTACAAAAAGCCGAACTTAGAGAGAAGCTAGATGTATAGGTGCCTTTCATCTGCGAATCCTTGGCCAAACGTAATGAAATTGACCCATTTCTTTAACGGATGGTGACTGGTGATGAAAAATGAGTCACATACAACAATGTTGTGAGAAAATGATCCTGGTCAAAGCCCGGTGAATCGGCTCAAACGGCATCCATGCCAATGCCAACAGCCAGAAAGGCTCTGCTATGCGTTTAGTGGTATTGTAAGGGAATCATCCACCATGAACTACTTCCATAAGGGCAAACACTCAACTCAGACCTCTATAGTCAACATATAGACGGTTTGAAAATTTGTATAGACTAGCAGCACAATTGGCAAATAGGAAAGGTGCATTCACCGTATATTCCGGATCAACCAACAAGCGAATATCATCTTTTTTGTCCTTATAACATTTTCTTTGTGACAAAAAAATTAATTCAATTGAGGACTGCGACACTAAAATGGTCGAGTTTTTTAACAGCAATGATGAGAGCGTTTTTGAGAGTGGAATTTTAAAAGGTATCCTCAATATGGCAAGAAGATTTTGAACCAAGCCGGGACATATTTGAAAAAAATCGGTCAGCCTAAGCCGTAATAAAATAACTTTAAATATAGCGTAACAAAAATTGCTTTAATTTGCCCCAACCTAATATGTTACCCAAGCCTTTTAAATTTTGTTTGCCAAATCTGTTTAAATTTTATCCGGATCGGGAAACTACGTCAACAAGCTCCCATACAACCGATTTTTTCGAAGTCCGTTGATCTTCAACATAAAAGTTGAGCAGATTCAAAAATATTCCAGTTTTAACTAAATTATACAAAATAATTTGTAATTCACAATTCCCTTCTCTGTATATCGGCAAGTAAATAAAAGCTATTAAGTTGCAACGTTCAGTTGTCATATATGCTATATTGTCATATGTGCTTAATAACGGTTATTGATGAGGAGAATTGGCTTCTTCGAAACGCAGCGTCTAACCAGACAAAAAGCCTAACGTCTAAAGAATTAATAAATTCTGTTACTAGTTGTCGATTGCTGTTACATAGTGAGAAGCGGCTCAAGTTTGGTTGTCCGTTAAATTTTAACGGCGTTTCTTCACTCACTTGACCTTGAGATTGCTAAAATAAAAAACACTCGCAAAATGTTGGTTTTTCATCCAAATCGAACCAAATTTGGTTTGTATTTATTTTATTTTCCCCACGTCTGTTGATTAAATTGTTTATAGATCGGGCAACTATTTCATATACCCCCCGTTGCCGAAATTTCCATTGGGTCTGCAAACTAAAGACACCTGCCCAAATTTCCATTAGGTCTGCGAGCTAAAAACAACACATGTAAGGCTGCACTGCCTAAACTAAGCTTTTGTTTCTTTTGCTAAGCGCGTGGTGCGTTTAGCGCTTTAGTTGTTTGTTCGCAGTTAAAGATAGGGTTTGTATTTAAGTAAATTGTGCCCGTATAATGTAAAATTAACCAAATTTATTTAATGAATTTTAAAGCTTACCCACCAGTCAAATCTGACCCTCCATTCGAATCTGACTCGCTATCCAGTATAATTTGACCAGTGGAAATACAGAAGAGCCAGCGCGCCGTTGTAACCAAGTGGAGTTGTTTTATTTTGGATGGTGGCTGCTAGAAAACTAGTCGGACGGGGGACGGGGGACGGGGAATTGATATCACCATGTCCGCCTGTCCGTCCGTCTGTTTCAACATAAAGATCTCAGAATCCTACAAAGCTACAGAGCTGAATTTTTAACAAATGCTTCTATTGTCTGCTGGTTAAGTTCGAATTTCATCCCGATGAGGAATGAACACTTAGGAGTATAACTTTTTTAGTTTTTATAATATATATAATATATATATTTATATGTTTATATATATATATTATAATATATATATATATAATATATATTTATAATATAGCATCCATATAACAATTGTTCTAGAATGACTTATTTGAAGGCCTTTTTTTGCTTAGTAAGGACCCTAGGAACCGTAAGGCGGCTCGCTGTGTAATTACCAATCAAATTATTCTGCATATATAATTGCACTATAATACCATCATATGCGTACTAGTTACCTTATTGGTACAGACTAAGACGCCCTCTCTCAAGCCCCAAATGCAATGCCTCGAGCAACGACTGGTGACCTGTCGTTTATTGCTAAAATTCAAATAACACGACACCAGCATACGGCAATACCGCAATGGAAGCACTAGACGGAAAGTTGCACAACAATACCCACTCAGCTGTAAGAATTTAAGCGGCATTATTAAAACAATTTAAATGGATCAAAGAAATTAAATAAATATAACAACAACAACAGAACAATGCATGTTACTGGACTGTTGCAGTATCCGCATTGGACGGGATGTTAGTTTTACGAGGAACCTACTCAGTACAAGTAGTTCTTTCTTTAAAGCCCTCTCGGAATAAAGAAATTAAAGCATTTTGAGCCATAACACAAACCAGTCGTGAAATCGTTGTTATTTATTTATTAAACAAGTCAATCGATCGGAAAATTAACAAATAAATCACTTGTGCGTGGCGGTACAATTAATATCTACTATTACAATTAAATATCTTAACATAAGTCATTATCAGTTTCCTTGGCCAGGCTTTGTCAGCGAAGGCTATTGTTGGTTACAACAGACCGAAAGGAAGGGGCAGATGAGGCGCGAGCATAATCTGGCGAAAACTACAGCTGCTGACTTTTCTCACCTTTTCTCGTTTACACTGGGTCCTTACATGCACAAGACCACGTCTTGTGAAGGTTGCCGACAAGCGCTTCTGCTTTTTTAAGCGCATTGCCTATTTGAATATGTCATATTTGGGACATATACTGGGGTTTGAGAGGCAACACTTAGATGCATCAGGTTTAGTTGTTTTTTCGTCTCTCGGCGGCCCGATAGCACGCAAAATTAATGCCTTGTCTCACACGTTGTCATATTTAATAATGATTAGCAGACCAACAGTGGTGTTTGCACCCTCATTGGGTTAAATTCAAAATTTTTCGCGTGGTTTCGGTGAATGAGTGCAGTTCAAATAAGCGCGAGTCCGCAAATTGTCACCTTATATAAAAGGAACCCATGCATGCGAAGATTACAGGCAACTTCGTACTCTTTTCCACTAATATTTTCGCCTGAAGCAGCCCCATTTGCTTACGTAAAATTTGCAATAGCATGACATGATCCTCCAACTATTGCACTCTGACTTAGCTGATAGAACTCGGCTGTTTTTACATTGAACCTGGAGCTCAGTGCGGTCATCAACTCAGATTGCTCAAAGAAGCGCACATTGAGCAGCTACAGAAGTTGTGGTGCTCCTTCGCGTCCTTTTTTCTTATTCTTGATCTCCGGAATTGAGTTGTCACGCACTTGTTTAGCAACAGTCGCCATGGCTATTTATACTCTTGAATTTCGTGATAGTTATTGAGAGTTCTATGGTTTAAGAGAAATGAGAGTTTTTTTTCCGTGTTTCTTTTGTTTGTATGCACTTCTTTATGCCGTGTTTAAGATCGTTTGTATATATTGTGATGGTGCCAAGTAGATGTTGACTAATAATCAGGCACGATCGCCATGTGATGATGCCAAGTTGATGTTGATTAATAATCAGGCACGTCTGTGCCGTTTGGCTTTAGTTGTTCGAATGTTTTCTTTATTGGATATATTCTTATGGCTAAGACGGCGTAGCTGCGCTGCCGGTTACGCCAGCAGCGGAGCCGCTTCATACATATTTTGTCTTATTAGCATAATCGGGAGAGAGAGAGTCTTATGTACATATATGTATGTATATGCTACAAGCGGTCAGCGTGGGAATGTTGACTTAGCTTAGCTCATAAGCGGGCGATCATATTACACGCTCACTTGAAATGGTTTTGTTTGTGTAGTGCAACAATGTGTTGCTGAAATATTTATGCTTATTTATGTTATTTTATTGGTACAGTGTACCCTCAATATATGCACATACTACATTT